>CM023959.1:28281223-28350083 GCA_013407115.1 Glycine latifolia | reverse complement strand
AAGAAGTAAGATTCTCATCTAAAGATAAATTGTGGAGTTTTAAGCAAAAAAAATAAGTTTATCCCCTAGTCATTAATAAAGAGGCAAATGGATGTATTGAGAAAAAAAGAAGAAGTAAGATTCTCATCTAAAGATAAATTGTGGAGTTTTAAGCAAAAAAAAAATAAGTTTTCTCTAACTCGTAATCGTTGCTTATTATCAAAGACCTTGTCTCCAAAAAAACACTGATGAAGAAGAGTAAGTAGGCATGTTATTCTTTCCACTTGGCTTTTAAGGTTGCTCCTTAGTGTTATATTAGTTGCTTTAGTTTTTTATATATGTAAATATTGCTCTTTAGGGTAGATAATGACTCAATTAGCTATAGTATTTTATACTGTTGATTTTTTTACTAGTTACCAAATAAAATCTCCAACATTGGTCAAATTAAAATTAAACTTAAATCTCTTAATAATATATTAAATTTGAATATTATAGATGAAAAAATTATTAAAGGAGAGATACTTAATTAGAAGAGGTATGCCAAAAAAATTTTACGTCTTGTTAAAATTGAAATCATATAAAAATAAATTTTAAAAATATGAAAACTTGTCAACAAATCCAAATTAAATAAAAAAATATTGATTTGATTTAATTTAAATTTAATAATCTATTCAAGTCAGACAAAATCAATCCATATATTATTTATAGGCTTGATTTGCATGATTTTTTTGTAAAAAAAGAGAACTAAACCAGGTTGAGAACACTTCTAAATCTATTATTAGTATGCTATTATTTTCAAATTAATATCAAATCATATTTTATTTCAAAATTTGAAAAATCCTACTATCTGTAAAATATTGTTGTTTTTTATATTATTATATTTAAGTATTATTTTTCATATTATTTGATTTATTAAAATAATACAATAAAATATTTTAGTTTATATGATATGATGAAATGATGATTATATATAAAAATATTTAGCTTTAACTAAAATTTAATAATAATAATAATAATAATAATAATAATATTAACAATAACAAGAAGAAGAAGAACCTAGATGATTGACCCTTGATAAGTTGAGGTCATAAAGATGAACGGCACAGGTGTTCCCAACACAAGAAGGAATGCCATTGGTTGGAAAAACCAAAAGCCGAATTTCTATTGGTCCACGTCATCATCAGTGACATGTTCGAGCGTCAAGCTTCAAGTTCACGAAATGACCAGGTTTCGGTAGAGTCGGGAAGGGCACGTTAGTCTCCCCTCACCACACTAGATAAAAACCTCGCTCCCTCGTGCCATTTCAAAACACAGAAGCCAATTACAATCTTCGCCCTTGCCGCACCTTCAACTTCAACTTATCCTATTCCACTCGTAATCGTAAACCCTTGCTAGAAGAAGATAAAGAAAGAGAACAAGTGTGTGTGTAACCGAGAGAGAGAGAGAGAGAGCAATGGCTGGCTCGTGGGCACGCCGTTCTCTGATTGTTCTGGCTATTATTTCCTTCGGTAACTTTCACCACCTAATAGATCTGATCATGTTTTCTTTTAGCTCTTTGCTGCTTTTGTTTAAATGCGCAAGTGGAAAAATGTAACCAGATCTCGCTTTCTTTCAACCTTTTTTTTGTATCTGTTTTGTTTGATTCGTTGTGTTACGTAACGGTTGATCAGTGACTGAGATCTTAGACGTAGTTGCTTAGGAGGATTTCGTAAATCGTGCCGTGTTCTGCTTTTTAGTGACGTTCTTTGCGAACTCGTTAGTTCCAGGATCTTAAACGTTTGAGTTTGAGTAATATGCGTTTCTCTGCATCTGAGAATTTCGTCAACAGTGATCAGTTCGAGTTGTTATTCCGATTCCCGAGGGAGCGTTTTCTTAGTTTTGTTTTTGAAAATGCTAATTGTTGCAAAATACTTTTGGTAACCAACACACTTATCTCTGATTTCCGTTCAATCAGATTTTATATTTCGTAACTAACACAGGTACCTTTGATTTCTGTTAAATCAGATTTTATATATTTTTAAGTTTTTTTAATCAACATTTGTTTTCAAAATTATCATTGGTCCACGTTAATGTTTCGTGCAAATATGTTTCTAACTAACTAGCTATGCTCGTTTGTTTTTTGTGTTTTAAGTTGTTGATAAAACTTTCACTATTAAGCTGAGTGATTAGTATTAGCCATGGAAAGAAGATTTGTTCCGTTGTGTTGCTTAATATTATTGCTTTCATTGCATGGTTTTTCAAAGCATTGACGTTTGCGTATTTGCGATTTGAATATGACATCGTGAAGTTTCCTCCGGCTGATAATTGAATACATTAGTAAAAAGTATAAAGTAAAAATGTCTTTATGGTAATTTGTTAACGGATTCATATCATTATTGTATTTTATCGTTTATTATGCTAAATAAATTTTAGTTTATCGGGGCTTGTCATTTGTCAAGCACAATTATGTGCAAATGTAGAAATTAATTCCATTTTGATGAGTTTCAGTGTTGTAAAACTGTAATTATGTTAACTAACATCGAGAAATTTTTCAATAGGATGTCTATTTGCAATTTCCATTGCTAAGGAGGAAGCCACAAAGTTGGGGACGGTCATCGGGATTGATCTTGGAACGACCTATTCATGTGTTGGTGTTTACAAGAATGGCCATGTTGAAATCATAGCCAATGACCAAGGTAACCGTATCACCCCATCGTGGGTTGCTTTCACCGACAGTGAGAGACTCATTGGGGAGGCTGCCAAGAACCAGGCAGCTGTCAACCCAGAAAGGACCATCTTTGATGTCAAGAGACTTATTGGAAGAAAGTAAGACTTACTCAAGTTGTTGATTTTTGACAATTTGATTTGATGGGATCAATGGTGACTGACATGTATCCTTTTGCAGGTTCGAAGATAAGGAAGTTCAAAGAGACATGAAGCTTGTTCCTTATAAGATTGTCAACAAGGATGGAAAACCTTACATACAAGTGAAAATTAAGGATGGTGAGACCAAGGTGTTCAGCCCTGAGGAAATCAGTGCCATGGTTCTGATCAAGATGAAGGAAACCGCAGAAGCATTCCTTGGGAAGAAAATTAATGATGCCGTGGTCACTGTCCCAGGTAACTGGAAGTCTGGAACAATTCACGACTTATTTCTCCTGCAATTTGATTGTTTTCCTCCTGCTTTTGCTTTTATTTCAATATCTCACATTTTCCTTTCAAATGCACAGCTTACTTCAATGATGCTCAGAGGCAGGCCACCAAGGATGCCGGTGTCATTGCTGGTCTCAATGTTGCTAGAATTATCAATGAACCCACTGCTGCTGCCATTGCCTATGGATTGGACAAGAAAGGTGGCGAGAAGAACATTCTAGTCTTTGATCTTGGTGGTGGGACCTTTGATGTCAGTATCTTGACAATTGATAATGGTGTTTTTGAAGTTCTTGCTACAAACGGAGATACTCATCTTGGAGGTGAGTACTTTTAAACAGATGACTGTTATTCTATGGAAATGAAATTATATATTCTTTCAATAAATTTTTCCTTTTGTTGCTAATGTCTGCTATTCTGTTTCCCCTTACCAGGTGAGGACTTTGATCAGAGAATAATGGAGTACTTCATTAAATTGATCAAGAAAAAGCATGGAAAGGATATTAGCAAGGACAACAGAGCACTTGGCAAGCTGAGGAGAGAGGCTGAGCGTGCAAAGAGAGCTCTCAGCAGCCAGCACCAGGTCCGCGTGGAAATTGAATCACTTTTTGATGGTGTTGATTTTTCTGAGCCACTCACCCGAGCTCGGTTTGAGGAGTTGAACAATGATTTGTTCCGGAAGACCATGGGGCCTGTGAAGAAGGCTATGGAAGATGCTGGATTACAGAAGAGTCAGATTGATGAGATTGTTCTTGTTGGTGGAAGCACAAGGATTCCAAAGGTACAACAGCTTTTGAAGGACTACTTTGATGGAAAGGAGCCAAACAAGGGTGTCAACCCTGATGAAGCAGTTGCCTATGGTGCTGCAGTGCAAGGAAGCATTTTGAGTGGAGAGGGTGGTGAAGAAACCAAAGGTACTACAGTCTGTAATCTAAGTTCTCATTACTTGTCCAAAAATCCTAAATATTATTTATGCAAGTAGATTACGGCGCATTACACTTTCTCATTGTTGTGTGGCTCTCTGGATCCAGATATCCTTCTCTTGGATGTGGCCCCCCTCACCCTTGGAATTGAAACTGTTGGTGGGGTGATGACAAAGTTGATTCCCAGAAACACTGTTATCCCTACCAAGAAATCTCAGGTGTTCACCACCTACCAGGATCAGCAGACTACCGTCTCCATTCAGGTATAGCTCATTATCTGACTGCATAAAAGTGCACGATGCTTGTTTTTCTTCTAAATCCAAAATGCATGACTGTGTAGTGGACTTTAATAATTTGATGCTTTTTCTCAATACATAGGTTTTCGAAGGTGAGAGGAGTCTCACAAAGGATTGCCGTCTGCTTGGGAAATTTGAACTGTCTGGAATTCCTCCAGCTCCAAGGTTTGTTACGTGCTTTGATGATGCAGTGTCCTCTCCCAATATTGCTCAATTTAATGTTTGTAATTCATTGGTATTTTATTTGGTAATTGAACAGGGGTACCCCTCAAATTGAAGTGACCTTCGAAGTTGATGCCAACGGCATTCTAAATGTGAAGGCAGAAGACAAGGGCACTGGTAAATCAGAAAAGATCACCATTACAAACGAAAAGGGGCGTCTTAGCCAGGAAGAAATCGAGAGAATGGTTCGTGAAGCAGAGGAGTTTGCCGAGGAAGACAAGAAGGTGAAGGAGAGGATTGATGCTCGCAACAGTCTTGAAACCTATGTCTACAACATGAAAAACCAGATCAGCGACAAGGACAAGCTCGCTGACAAGTTGGAGTCTGATGAGAAGGAGAAAATTGAGACTGCAGTGAAAGAAGCATTGGAATGGCTGGATGACAACCAGAGTGTGGAGAAAGAAGATTATGAAGAGAAGCTGAAGGAGGTTGAAGCCGTTTGCAACCCAATCATCAGTGCTGTCTATCAGAGATCAGGAGGAGCCCCAGGCGGTGGCGCATCAGGCGAAGAAGACGAGGACGATTCTCACGATGAGCTCTAGATATGACGAGAAACAGTAGATTAGTCGGAGTCTGTTAAATTTTTATGATAGCTGGGAATTAAGAATTCCCCTGCCCTTGCTTTTTTGGTGGCGATTATAAGATACTTGTGAAATTACTTGTACTTTATTTTTTGCTTAGTTTTACGACGAAACTTCTTCAGCTGTATGAATGAGCCTGGTTTCAGTTCTATTCTCTTACGCTCCTGGTTTTCGCGTGCTTCGTGCCTGTTTTGCGTCTTTAAAATGTGCTAGTCCTGAAATTAATCTTTTTGCATAAGTTTTTAAATTAAGTCTTAGTAATTTAAAACAGGTAACCTCCGTAAAATATTTTTGAGCCATTTTATAAAACTCACGGACGGATATCAAATTTCTATCGGATGTTATTTTTGAAATTTTTCCTGGAGCTTGTGACATGGCTACAATAGAGTCGGTCATAACTAGAACCGTAGGACGTATAGCAAGTGAATGAAGTTTAAAGATGGATTCGTCAAATGCAGCATCCGGAAGTTAGAATTTCTGTTTATGAAATGATGTTTTCTATTGTTTTATCCTTTTTTATACATGGTTATAGTGCCATCATGCTTGTTTTACATAGTGCCCGCACCTCTTGCCTTTCTATTCTGTAAAAATGGTTACTGACAAGGGATACTGTTATTGAATTTGATGGGATTAGAAAATGAAATGAAGCTGTTATAATATACCTTGTTCACATGCAGAACATAGTAATGGATGGCTTTGGTCATATATACTTTAGCCCAGAACTTGTTATAGGTTTAAATTCATCGTTGTCAATTAAGTTAGTCCCAGTTTGGTCAATGTCGAGAATGCGATTCAAATGACTAGAATTTAAGGATTTATGGTAACGAAATTTGTTGATTTTTTTTTGTTTAGAAAAATTGTGGAGCAATTATCTGGAATCTCGCCTATTAGATTCCATTGTGAAATTCCATTGTGAAATATCATATTCCATTGTGAAAGATTGACATTCTTGGTTCATCTATACGTCAAAATCTATTTCTTCTATATCTATTTTTATGTTTGAGGTTTTATAACCACAATTGTACAAATTTTATTGTCTCATTGCCTCACCTAATTTTAAACGGACGATTTAGTGACCTAAAAATAAATACTTTTGGGAAAACAATTTTTTTACTAGAAATTGAAGGAAAAAGTTCAGAAATTGCCATATTTACATAGACTTGTAGATTAATTCAACCTTAATTTTTTAATTTAATTTAGTTGTGGTTAACAAGTACCCAACCAAGGACTTAGCGACTATGAAGCCTTGAAATAGCAGGCCCTGACGACGGACAAAGAGATTTGGCTACGAACGCACAGAATAATTTCTTGCCATCATGCCAAATTTTCACAAATGCATAAACGATAGCCGGTAATATTAATTATTGTCATATTCAATTTATAAGAATATGAACATCACCCAATTTCACTTATTTTTGGTCTTGCCATATTTTCAATTTGAAAATCTTCGTCTCACATCGCAACATCCAGTTGGAATCATGTAAACGGGCAAACACAAATTCTTGCTTCTCAATTTCATGTTTTGGAAAGTGTGAACCCGTGTTTGCATCACTGCAAATGGGTTCCAGAACACACATCGTCTCCCTCTTTCAAATATGGCGAAACTGCTGAAACATGATTGACATTGAATAATTAAAAATACTTTTACACTGACATAATAAAAGCCGGGATGAAAGGTTGAATGAATTTCATCAGTCCTGCGTATGAAAATCTATAATTCATTTATTTTATTTTATTGGGGGAAGGGTTAATTTTAATTATAAACCAACATTAGGATTGCCTGAACCAGCTGCAGCAACTCCCATCCCACCAACACCATCTGATGTAGCTGCCACTGCCTCATGGTCTCCTGAATCTTTAATATCTTTAACATCCAATTCACTTACAAGTTCATCAATTTTCCTAAATTGATATGGCCATCTTGCATTATAGAGAAACTGGCGAAGATCAAACCTATTATCGTCTGGTGAATAACTCTGCAAGATTATCGAAAGATTCTCTCATTTGCCAACAAAAAATATAATAAGCCAAAATCCTGGGACACCAAAGAGCTATCCAGCAGAATCCAACTCTGACTCACATACATACCTCAGCATGGTAGGAAGGTGTCAAGACAGTCATTTTGTGTCGATTGATAGAATAATACTTGAAGAAGTGTTTTACTTTTTCAGCCACTTGTGATGGTGTCAATCTTGCACCCCATCTGTAGCATAGATTCTACAACAGTAAATTACAAAACAACGAGTTATGGCTGAAGAGCGAAATGGACAAAACATTAAATGACAAAATTCTATTCAGACAGCGAACTTTGGGTGCCAAAAGTTTCTTCATCATGCCAAGTAGAGAAATTATTCTTTCCGCTAAGTTTTATACTTCAATTGGTAACATGGGTAGTTTAGACATAAATAAGACAGGATGGAGAAGCACAAAATAAACCTGGAACATGGATACTGGACCACAACGGAAAATTTTCCGTAGTCTTCCATAAACTGATAGCTCCTCGTAAGTCATTCCCATATCGACTTCATCAAGCTGTTCAACAAAGAATGAGGTATTAGTTTATATATTTTTAAATCTCGATTATAAACAATTTACAAATGCATATATATAGAACCAGGTGTAGAAAAAGGCAATAGAAAAGTCAAATATATCCACAAGCAAAAGCTAATAGAGCACTGCTGAACAGAGAATAAATGAATATACTAGTTCCTAGATTTCACCTAGACCACCTTACCATGTAAATAAACATGTAAAAAGTAAAGTGTATACACACACAGGTCACACATTGCCTGCAAGTGTAGTCAGTAGAAGGAGAAAACAGCAAAGCTTGATAATTAAAACAGCCCAACTCCATCTAGCTTGAAGTGGTAAAAAATAGTTGCTATGCAGCTATTAGGTAGTTAAGGCTTAAAACAATCCATCCTGCTTTTATATATGACATTCATAATATATCTATTTTGACCCTGTCACAAAGACCATTCTTTTCCAGCTCTTACATTTTCATAAGATTGAGTTCATTATAAGACTCGTGCCTCTAGTTGCTTTAATTGTTTATCCACACAGTGGAAGAACTAAAGAAGTTTTACAAAACATTTTTTTTGGAAAAGGTATGCAAAGGCATCACAATAGAAAATAGAAGCCAAATTATGTTGGCACCCTACACCTTATCTATCATTTGCAGCATACCTAAAATTAGTTTTACTAAACATATTTGCTTCATGGTTTTTTGTTTATGAAAACGTTACTAGTATTTAATTCCAAAAGATCAGTTCCTCTTTGACTTCTATCTTCTCTAGTATTGCCCTGGTTACCATGGATCCTTATTAATGATTGGATTAGGGAGTTGGTCATTGGATAATTCTGTTGTTTCTACTGTATTCTGAGATTCAAGATATTCCAACAAACTTCTGGTGTGAAAACAAACCAATTATCTAGCTACCAACTGCTCTAGATAAAGTAAAGATATTTTCACATCATTATGAGCTGAGATTTAAACTCTTGCTCTAGGGTAATGTTGACAATAATCCTTCACTTGGCACAATAAAAAAAAGATAATAATTTAATTCTGCATTGTTAATGTTGACCACCCCCACCCTCCAATTTAGACCCACTATACACAAAAATCCTACATATGGCCACACATATATCAAATATGGTATTATATTTAATATTTATGTGCATTTGCAATTTAAACACAACTACAAGAGTCCATCAAGTGATACAAGATCAGCACTGAAAGGTGTAACAGAAGTTACAGAACAGAATATTACCTGACTGTAATTAGAACGTATAGGCTCCAGTTCAGCTGTGGGTGGAGCTGCTTCAATATCTGACAAAGATGAGTAACCAAGATGGATGGCTGCCCATCGCAGGAATGCCCGAAGGTCCTGCTTACTTATACTGCCAATGGGATTTATATCTGCTGAGCTGCAGTCATACTATAAAAAGGGATAAACCTTGATAACAAGAGTGAAATGGACCACATACATGAGAAAATATTTGAGAAACAAAGGATCTGTTTTAAGAAAATCTTTCTATTTCCATTTCCTATTTTCACGAATAATTACAAAACCACCTTGATTTCCAGTTTTCAAAGATTCAAGTGTTTCTATAATTTTTTGTATAAATATTTGTAGTCAGGAAGCAAAGTAAAAATAAATTGACATTTTTGTAAGTAGTGAAAACAAGAAATGGAAGAAAAACATAAAGTCCCTAACAAATAAAGGCATAATCCAAAGCAAAATAGAGATACCTTGGTCAAGTAACCACGTAACCCTTCATCCACGTTGGAGCTCCCCTAGACAAGATAAAACCCAGGCTTGCTGTGAACCCAAGGTAAGAGTGATGCTAACATGAAAGCTAGAACCATTCTGATTCGAGCTTGAATGTTCTGCAAGCTTAAATTCTCAACGTTAGATCCACCATCTACCTGTAGGAGTAATACCATACAAAGAAATTATTTGAGGCTACCATGAAATAGAAACATAAAATGTACAAGATGATTCAAATCTTTAGTTAGGAAAGAAAGAGAGATTCTCCATAAAGAAACTACACAGTTATTTTACTAGTCTCAGTTATGGTTGAGAGAATTCTCAAGTTCATGCTTCATTTACCTTATACCGTGGTCGCTTTCCTGTAAGTGTTTGGAACAATGTCAAAAAAGCAGACACAACTACATCAATGCTAACATCAAGGTGCCACGAACCAATTTCATCAGCCAGCACCTTGGCTCGTGACCTTGTCATTTCTGAACTGAAACGAGAGATTTTTTAGTGAACATCACATCTGATAAGTGATAAGAGTGTGTTTTTAGTTGAACTCAAGTAATTTAATTGACATGTCTCTTCTTATACAAATATAGATGGAGTATCAATGGAATATAGCAGATAGAAACTTAGGGAGATACAGCTGAATAGTGTAAAACACTAAAACCTGAAATTTATCACTTACCTGTTTTCAGATCCCATAAACACAGTATAGAATATTCGTTTAGCAAATTCCCTGCTGTCTGTAGGATACTGGCCATTCTTATAGTTTCCAATTCGTATTGCATCAGCTTTCACTTGCTCGTCCCTATTTGCAATTTCTGCAGGAAAATACGTATCATTAGCGAATGATGTCCGAAATTCCAAATTACAAATGTCACTGTTTTTTCCACATTGAAAATAAATAAAAAAACCACATACCCTATTGCTCAGAGGCTCCACGCTATGCGCAGGTAAAGGGGAGAGATATTATACGCAGCCTTACCCTTGCTTATGCAAAGAAGCTGTTCCGGATTCGAACCCATGACCAACAAGTCACCACGACACAACTTTAGCGCTGTGCCAAAGTTCGCCCTCATTGTGGAAATAAAAAACAAAAGGAGGCCAATAGAGTCTGTCTCAATTTTCTTATTGACAATCATTTGACAGTTTAGCTTCATTGCAAGTTGAACACTTTGTTGAAGTAATAAAAGGCCATCATGCTCTATATTCAAGCAATTTAGCAGGATTCTCAAGTAATGAACCATGAATATTCAGGTCCACTTCTCCAGCTAATTCAGCTGTCAATCAATTATACATGACCTCTTAACTATCCTTCCCTGAGATCTTTATATAGTTCATACTTATCAAAAGCTAGACTAGTGGTCACTTGAAGTATTTCTTTATTCCTAAATAAGCAGGATGGTAAATGCAATAATGCTGCTTCCTAATACTGTCACAAGTTGATCGGAAATAGAAACTTTACTTTGAAAGTATACATGAATCTAACAGCACTTCTCATTGCACCTGAACTTACCTTTCACAACCAGCTGGCACATGCACCCAACAATTGCAGCGACAGAGGAACTGTCTGCTCCACCAGAAAGAGGAAGCAGAAAACCAGATGCTCCACTTCTTCTTAAGTAGTCCCATAACCAGCAACCAGGTCCAAGTGCTATTTCCTCCTCAGGAGTGTGGTACTTTATCTGTAATGAATATATCATATTAAACTTATCAGCTTGAAGACCTGAGTAAGCAGTAATGTTGTGAAAGAAGAATTCAAGATGTCATCAATTTTTAACTATCTTGAAAATTGCAACTCAAAATGAAAATAAACTAACCTTAAGTGGGAGAGAAAGGCGTGTTTTAAGGTTAAAAGGAAGACAGAGACTGTAAGGTACTTCCACTGAAGGAACCTTTGTTTTACAACTTGCTTGCTCTTGGAAGCAACTTAAAGATCCTCTAAGGCTTGCAACCTACCAACAGACAAAATGACTAAAGGAATCAAATCCAATGATAGTCTTAATGATTGTGTACATTGATATATGGAATACCATGCAATACATACCACGTCTAGATCTATTTGAGCAACCACAACCTCAACATCTTTTAAAGAAAATTGTGAACCCTGAGCAACAACATCTCCATTTACCACAACACTAGCACAGCCATCTGTTGCAAAGGCAAGATAAAATTATAGAAATATGGAAAAATCCTACGTAAATGAAATATAAACAAGCTAACGGAAGTTAAAATGCCCTTATACTAATTTCGATGATATGGGCAATGGTACAAATGTGAAAAGTACAAAATAGCATTCTATTAAGAGAAAAGTATTTTTTTTACCATAGTAAAGGCGACTGCCATCACAGCCTTGGTGATTACTATAGATGTAAACCCCTCCGCGAGTATGAGTGGCACCTATAAAAGCACGAAGACGAACATCAAGCTTTCTAAGTTGGTGGTGACTTCCACTCGCATTCATAAACACTTCAACCCCATTTAACGCAAGTTCAGAATGAGGGGGAGTTGGAGTAAAAAGCTCTTCACAAACTTCATCAGCAATAGCTCTAAAAAGGGGGAAATGCTTTATATTTAGCACTTGATAAACATCTGACTAAAACTTGGAAGTGCCCAAGAAATAAATCAAACACACGCATGCACACACAACAAATAGTTGAAACACACTAATTCTTAGGTGCATGAAAGACTGGACGGGTGTGCCAATCAACTAACACTGCATGGATGCAACTCTGATGGGTATGTCAACTTTAAAACACAAGAATAATCCAAACCTGTAGCTACTAATAGTAAGTTAAGTACACACACATACGAAGAAGGAACCAAGAATCTGTTTGCCATTTGCATTTATCATTTAGCAATAATTTATCATAACTTCAAAACCATATATGCGATTATATTGGACACAGAGAGTACACAACATAACTTTTTAAGTAACAATAAAAAATAAACAGAAAACAAATGCAGTGATAGTGTAAAGGGTTGACTTTTACAATGTCATTCAATCACAAATTGTCATGTATGATGTCAGTTAGCCTGATCATCCCTGATTTTCTGTTAGTTGACAGCATAATTACACTGAGACTGCATGTATATTAAACTCGAGTGAAACATAATTTGTGAATTGATAACTTACGTGTCTTGAAACTTAACGAAGCTATAACCGAAAGGAGCCGAATTTTGGCCAATTGCCTTGGAAATTTGAGGGGGCAACTGAAAATCGACGAGTTGATCCTTCTGCTTCCAAGCAGTGAACCATCGAAGTTCTCTATAATTTCCATCATTGGCAAGACACATCTTGGGTCTTATCAAAAGAATCTTTCGATTGAGACAGAGAACCTGACAATTGTAGCGCTCGGAGCCTTTGATAACGGGCATGCCGAAGCTACACACAATACCATCAGTCCAATCTCCAATCAGTAAATCTTTCAAGCACTCCCATCTGCAATTTCACAGTTTCCTCAAAATCAAAACACTGAACAGAGAGAGCACTGAAGGAGAAAAAGAAAGTAGTACACACGAATGGTTAACTGTGTCGAGCTCTAAGAAGTGGTCTTCGCAGCCATAACCGGGAATCTCGAGTTCGGGTCCCAGCCTAATGGCAGCGCCGGCTTCTTTGGCCTTCGCTATGGACTCCTTGATTTGCTTCGCGTTGCAATCGAAGTCCATCGCCCATTGGTTCAGATTGCATGTCGCAACCTTCAATATCCTCATCGTGCTTTTGCTTTGGAATTGGGTTACGATTACTAAGAAAACAACTGCAAGGCCCTTGCTTTTTAAATTGTTAGCTTTGATTCCCCCAAGTTACGATCAAAGTCGGAATTCCGGACATCGGTCAACCTTTATTTTAAATTGAAATTTTAGATTATTTTTTCTTAAATTTGTCATAAAAATTTAATATTTTTATTTTTTCTTTAATTTTATTTTAAGATATTAGAAAAAAGGAAAAAAAATGTTATTTTTTTAACATGTCTTCAAAGTTCTTTTAAAAAAATTCATTTTTCATATTAAAGATTTATTCAATTTTTTTATTGAGAGATCTGAATGGTAAATTTTGAGATGAAAATGTTTCCTCCAAACCTTACAGAATAGATGAACACGGGTTGTGGTGGACTTGTCGGTTGGATTCAATATTCAAAATTCTCTCTTCCCGGAGCCTTGGCACGTATTGGACTTCACCCGCATAACCGTTACTTGATGCGTGTCAAATTGAATGCTTTGATTAGATTGAACCCCTTTTGAAGAAAAAAAAATACAATTTAACTATTTTAGTTTTGTTAATTTATTATTTAATTGATTTAGTTTAAAATTTTGATAACACCTTATCCAATTTTAAAGCAGTCCGATCAATTTTTTTTTATTTTTAAAAAAAATATTGAATAAATGATAAAATGTACAATAATAAATAGAATTAAATATAATTTAAAATATCAAATATTTTATTTATAAATTATTATATAAATAATATTTCTTTCATCTCTAATTATAATATATAATTGACTAATTTTTGTTTATTAAGAAATTTAGTTGATTTAATTATTAGAATTAAATTTGTTTATAATTAATTATAATATTTTTCTAAATTTTTCTTTTATTTTATTGAAAATTTATTTATCTTCTCTGATCTTTATAGGAGAGAGGAGAGAAAATTCAAAGTATGTTAACAAAAAATAATTAATAAATAAAATAGATAAAATAGAGTTTTAAGACAAAAAAAATTATTAATTATGTACATCTTAACTCAAATAGTTTTTGTATTCTTTTAAGAGATGCTCTGGAAGTGATTGTTCCAACATTGTAGTTTTTGTTTACTCTTTTGTATCTTTTCCTTTTTCTTTATCTCAAGGAACAAAAAAAAAACTCAAATAATTTAGAAAAAATATGTTTAATTAAATACATTTTTCATAAATAAACATAAGCTACATGATAATTTTATAAATATGTAAGAAATAAAAATATAAATGAGTAAAAATGTTCTAACAATATAAATTTGAATTTTTATTTCTAAAATTACATTTAAGAGTATTATAATTTTAGTTTTAAATTTAATTTTAAGCATATGTAGTTTTTATATAGATCAATTATTTTGATTACTTTTTTATTTTCAATTACCATATTTGTTACATATTGTATTTTTTATTGTTCATGTTATATCTTAAAATATTTTCAATCAAATTTAAAATAAAGTAAAAATATCATACTTTTGAGTAGACATTACACTTTTATTTAGTCTCTTAGAATAGGGTTCATTTGTTAGGGTTAGAAGTTGTCTACTCAATGAAAAGTTAGCTAAAAGTTGATAAAAATTAATTTATTAAATTATAAGTGTTTGATAAAATTAACTATTAAAATAACTGAAAAGTGTCAAATGATATAAATTGACAGACATACATATATATATATATATATAAAATTATGGATAAAATTATATTTTGAAGTGTTATATTTATGGTTTTTAAAACTAATTTTAAACTCTTGTAATTTTTTTATTTATATGCAAATTATTTTAATTACATTTTTAGTTTGAATTATTACATTTCATCCCTATTATATTGGGAAAAAAAACTAATACAAGCATGACAACACTATATCCCTATCTAATACACAAGATTCAAATTAACTATTCATTTAATAAAAAAATAAAAAATTGATTAAAATATATAGTCGAACATAACTTATGTCTTACTTATAGGGTGAGTCTGAATTATATAGTACTACCTTAATTATGGCAATACCATATCATATATCTCTATCATTTCCAGAGACAAAATATGATTAAGTAAGATGTGATATGCTATGATCAAGATATAGTTAGGATATAATTAGATTTAGACCCTTTAAGATTTAGAGTATAAGATAAGGCACTAATGATGTAGTCGGTATGGTTTACGTTCCGGGTCAAATAGGTAGACACCCTATCTAACAAGTTAGATAATGATCTCCGTTCAGTGGAGATTGGATGGTATACATCCCTTAGGCTTGAGTTGGATAACCTGAAAATGATAGAGAATATCAAATTGTTAACCGTTGTGTTTGATCCAATGGAAATCAAAAGATACAACTAGTTATTGTAATGATTAAAATATCTTAAAATATAATATTAAAAAGAATAATAAAATAATGTAAAAGGAACAATGATTAAAATAAGTTAATATTATAGCCTTTTTAATTTTTATTAAAATATTCTAAAAATTAGAAAAGGCTAGAAGCTATAGTGAAAAATGAGGTACATCTTAACTATGTTGACACCCACCCCTAACACCTTCAACCAGCCAAAATATTATACATGAAGATAAAAGATAACAGAAAAGCATGGGGTACTATACCAAAACCCATGGAAGGAAGAATCAACAATACCTATAATTATCTCAACCTGTTGTGCATATAATCAGCTATACAAAAAGTAGGAGCAGAATCCCAGTATTATATTTGTGGTGTGTTTGGTAGAGAGAAAAAAATTATATTAGAGATAAATTATATATTTTTTGTGAGATCCACACATTCTACATTCTATTTTAATTCAAAAATGTTACTTATATTTTCATTCTCTAAACCTAACACACCCTTAAAAATGGTTAGTTTAACTTGTCCGTGCAAGAATTTTCTTCTCTACAAATCTGGGAAACATGAAACTGCATTTTAGAAACAAGATCAATACCATTGAGCCATTGATTTTTTAGCCTCCAAGGAATTAGGGATGGCTTGGAGAAAGACTAAACAACTAAAGTGGAATCACATTCTAGCCAGAAAGAAACCGTCTGTTCAAATAGAATAAAATTCTCTTTTAATATTGTCATGCTATTTAAGGAAAAAAAAAAGTCTATTTATTTACATTTGTTCAAATACTACATTAATAACATTAAATGCTCATTCTAAGAATAACATTAAATGCTATATTAATACTTTTTTTACTGCATAACATTAAATGCTAATTCTAAGAAAAATATTAAATATTATATTAATCTTTTTTTTACTGCACTACCTTTAAATGCATATTTGAATTCTAAAATGAATGAGAGCACGTAAGAATATTATATGTCATATGCAGAGTGAAATTATCACTTCATGAAAAGAGTATTCAAATGAAAGTGAATGAAGGGAGATTAAAATTTGCTTTTCGGTATTCAATTATTGTTAAACCATTGATATTAAAAGTATAAGAATATTATATGTCATTAATGAAAGTGAATGTGAGAGGGAGAGTGGAACAATGAATGAGAGCACGTAAAGACTTATGCATCTTATGTACATAACTTGTATTTTAACTTGTGCACTGCACACAATCAATATCCACTACTACATATAAGCTGTTTAAGGTCGGTTATTAAGTGTTTTTAAGGTCGGTTTTACAACCGACTTTGTATAAAACGTCCTAGAAAATTGCATTAAACAAGGTCGGTTATCAACCCGTCCTTGTATGGTCCAAATCAACATTGGTTATTACATAGGGACCGTCCTCGAATAGGCTTTTTATTTTTTTTTTTTAATTTTTTTCCGGATATTCTAAATCGGTTTTTTTAAAGAACCGTCCTTGTATATTATAATTCAAGGTCGGTTTTGCAAATAACCGACTTTGAAGTTAAATTATTAACTAAAAAATATATCTATTTGCCTTTAAAAAGCATGAATCAAGGACGGTTATTTCATAAAAACCGACTTAGAATAGCATGATTCGATGACGGTTTCACAAAATAACCGACTTTGAAAATATGTTTTTTTTTTAAAAAATTTAATTAATACATCAATCTAGCTACTACGGCTATTTTATAAAAACCGACTTAAATTTACTATGAATGAATAAAATGCCTGTTTAGATATTAATTTTTTTGTTATTTATCTTGTTTCATAAAAACAATAATTAATAAACCTAATTTTAATGCATTTAAAATTAACCCTGTACGTAATATATAAATTCATGGCTTCCACAAAATTACGAATCCAAAATGCTAACAATTTTTATTAATTTTTCCATAGTAAACATCTTATAGTAATACACATGACCCAAATGCAGGTAATAAATATTTAAGTTTCAATATTGGATATGTCTTGATGCACAAATTATCTTTCATAAAACCTACACTAAGTCACTGGATTAATTTATAATGTCCATTTTAATTGTAAATTGTATCTCGAACAAGGTCATTTCCATGATGTTCTTTGTGGTACACTTCTCTGGCAGGCAATACAGCAGATACCATGCATCCTGGTGGACAATGAAGGACAAATTTTATAACTAACACCGTAATTAAATTTTGTGGAAGGAAATTAATTTATGAAACATCCTTTAAAAATTAAATTAAAAAAAGATCCACAAAATAACCGTAGTAGCATCAGCCATCACATATAATAACATTCAAAAGTCAGTATATCACATAAGCATTTATTGATCAGCAACAAATTTTGAACAATAAACTACATCATCACCAATACCTTCTGAATACTTTGTAGGCTGTAATAAGCATCCATGTGTTCCAACATGCAACACATCATGTTTGATCTCCACCAAAGGTTAATTGCAATGGTAAAATCATCACTATGTATCTTTACACAACCTACACCAAAACAATGACATTTTAGAAACGCAGTATGAGTACCAAACAAACAGAATTTTTAACCGCATTTAGTATACATTCAAGTTTTTCATCCTTCAGGAAAGATTTATACTCTCATGGCACAAGAACCTTTAGCCAACTGTTGTATCCCAATGAAAAAAATGATGGAAATCATATCAGACAGGTCACATCTTATCAAACAATGCATTTTCAAATTGTAACCATTCCAACCATATATAATAATTAACGAACACAGTCCTGAAACAGCTTGAAAAATATTATAAAACACAAAGAAATAGAAGACAAATGAGTGGGTGGGCCTTTAGAAATTGTATTTGCCTTGAGAAGATTCATTTGGCCTGTAAGGCTGCATAGGGATGATTACAAGCAGCTCAAAAATGCACATACACACGCAAATATAAATTGAATACCATGTTGAATTCCAAACCTACATTAGTAATTTGACAACAATTGGATTGTGGCTGCTTGCACAGATTTAGCCAGTGCTTGTTCCCTTGATACCAACATTGTTTTTTGTCCAGGACAAGAAGTTCATGAAACACAGACTAGAAGACAGTCCAAGACATTCCCTTTATTCAGAGGAACATTTCAGTTGGACAGCAATGAATTGACCAAGTAGCTGAGCAAGTTGACATGGAAAAGGGGCCAATATATGAGTAACAACTGCATAATGGTTGAAATTTTGATTCTGGAATGCTAACAATAAGTTCCTGTTATTACTGGTTTATGGTTTATAAAATTTGTTGGGTATCACTATAGATCAATAGTGTCTCAAACAATGATAATATAATGACTTCAGGGAAAACGTCAGACATAAGCCCCGAAAACCATTGGCAATGACATACTCAAGTACTGGGTCTTTCATGCCTGCATACGCATCTTATTTATTTACTAAAAGCAATGCCAACAAAGGGGGACTCCAGAACTGTGAATGCTTCCAACTTCAAACAAATAACTTCCATCACATGAAATAAATTCATGATACATTCCCTTTCAGCTCATAGAGACATTGTATTTTAAATTGGGCACCAGTTTTGCGTTTTCCTTCAAAATCATTACAATAAAAAAAAAAGCTTAATCAAGGAGCCCTTTCTTCAAGCATATCAGGAAAAACATACAGCCACACAAACTGGTTACTTGAGAAAACCACATCAGTGACCAAGAAACATTGCAGCAGCTATAACAGTAGTAGCAGTACACGACAATAATTAAGTAGACATTACATGCTTTCAAATGGCAGATAATTTCACCTGCATAATTGGCTCAGGCACGCGATACTTGCAAGTCATTTGAACAATCATAATGGCAGTCTGAAGTGATATCCTGTGACCAATTGATATAAATATTGGTTTCATGGATCCCTGTATGGATCTCATGGCCTGGACGTAAGTGTGGCAAGAAAAGAAAACCATTAAGGCATGCTGAATCAATGTATCAATAAAAATGCATAAAAAACACTAAACTGGATTTTAGCAGCTTACGTAAGTTATGCTAGATAACATTTAACAAATTGTTTTCCATGAGTATGATGCAGTCTTATGTAATGGCATATGATTGTCAGCACATCATTATTATAAGAAATAAGGACAAGTGGAGAACCATTAATTCAAGTTCTTACCACTCCCCATATACGCCCAGAACAACCCACCAAATTAATAAAATCTTTTGAACAGTTTTCTTCAGCTCCAAGAAGTTCTCTCACTCTAGAATGAGTAAGACCATCCACATGATGCAACTGGAGCATAAACCAGTTAATTTATGTAAGGCACCTAGTCAGTATTTCTAGTTCTTAACTACAAAATACAGTATAACTATTGAATCTCAGATTTGATTGAGAAACAAGTGAAAATCTATAGAAGGCTAATCAATACATGAGCTGAGAGATCAGTAAGTGATACTATCAATACTAACATTCTTTCCAATCCCAATTGTTGGGAGATTGGCCTCAACTCCAATATGACAGGCCAGCCCAAAAAATGGCAAAAGTTAAAGGTTTAGAAGAACTTAAAATGACTTCAACTTTCCCAGGAAGATACTTCCATTTAAAAAGAATAAAACTAAAATTGGAAATTGAATCATAAAAGTCCTTTGGCTGGAATGAATAAACTATGAATTATAGCCATAAATGTTTTATCAATGGGAGTAATTTTCTTTCATGAGTGAAAATTGGCGCTTACTGCCTCTCAAGTTGTCAGTTACACCAAACAGCAATTGCTATTCAATGTTGCAAGTTGATCAAATAGTAAAAAAACAGCCAACCATTATATTAAGTAAGCAAAACAACTGATTCAATACTGCATTAGTTTAACATATTCATAAAAGCTAGGTAAATTCTTCTAAAGTGTGACATTTTTAAGAAAAGGAAAAACTTCATCAATCAGAAAAATATTGTGCACGAGTCTTATAAAGGGGTTGCAAAATATTCGTGTGTAAAGCACTTGCCTTGGGGATGAAGTATTCCATTTCCATCAACCATTAACAGCTGTCAACAACCATCAAATAAGCTTCTATTCAGATGAAGAAACTTGGGTACAAAAACATCAAAAATTGCTATAAAAAAAATAGTTACCAATCTGTTAGAATTCTGCATATCTCAGTTTTCAGAGCAGCTAACAGATTAGAACCAGCAATGTGAGTATTGAATAATGAAAAAACGAGCAAGTTTCAAGGGCATTAAATTCATATCCAAACAGATATTATTAACAATTCAGTTAAACTCCAATTTAAGTTTAAAAAAAGAAACCCCACAAAAATTTGTATATTTAAGAACAGCTGCTTAAATCAGAGAGACAGAGAGAGAAGCAGAAAATATCAACCTGATCATTTTTGTTCGAGAATGAAGCAAACCCAGTCATCCTCTTACATGCTTGATGCTTCTGCAATTGCCTTCAGCTGCTGCTTCTGCATTTGACTCATCCTCATTCCACCAAGGGTACTTGATTTATACAAAATTAAATTAAACATACATATAAACTGATAATTGGAAAAATTTAGTAGCAGATTATTTAAATTGTCAGCCTTGTTTTAATAACGACAGGAACTATGAAAAAAGATCATCACAGTTCTAACCTTATGCATTGATCCTCAAAGCAAATGCTGACATATTGGATCATAGCTTGGCATTGATTTCATGAGTCCATTGTGAATATAGTAGCATTTTTTTGCCTTCAACTGAGCCAGTTTTTTTCAGGTAAAAAGAAGGGCAGCAGTGCTGCACTGCTGCTGCCAAAGGATCTGCTGAATATGTCGTTGTCTGGAGCTTCTTAGTCGCCCAGCTTTGGTAGTATTGATGCTTGCAACAAAAATGTAAATAAGAGTCAATAAGTTGCTGCAAATTCCAAAAATAAAAAGAAGAATAACAACAACAGTGGAATAACTGCTCAAGATGAGGAAGATTTCGAAAACCTTTTTGCATGCACATAGTGAGGCCCCTCCTGTACCGAAACCCAGAACTCCACCATTGGGTTTAAAAGCAAAAAAAACATAGATGGAACCTTCATTAAGATGTCCTGCTCACACATATAAGTACTAGGTACAGAGAAAGATACAATTTCATGCAAATGATGTCAAAAAAGATAACAATTTTAAATATAAACATATAATCAACATTCAGAGAGTCTACTCAAAATTAAAGTGTTCAATTCATGACACCTTAACTTACATCCTACTATGTAAAAGCCTATAACATCTAATGTTGTGTCAGTGACTTATTTTTAACTTCTAACAAATACGCTACCCATTTTTGCCGAATTGTTGTTATGTGCTCCACGTCTAACGCTGTCGCATCAAGAAACCACTGCAACATTAAAAAAAACAGGAACATAACATGTCATCCCATAGTAGGATGATGAACTAAGTTGATAGCAACTTGTAGACTTTAAACAAAGTGGGTACAAAATGTAATTTACCTTGTTCCATTCACTCTTCACATACCCGCTGACTATGTTCCACAGCCAATGCATCACGTAATAGCCACACTCACAGCCTCTGGTTTGAACATGGCTCTAAAATTAAACGTCATGCAATTAATTTGTAATCTCATAGGGACACATGAACGACAACAACATAAGTATATTTACAATAATTATTAAATGGCTAACCTTCACTTCAATCCATTTTGGTATGGCATTAGACGTTTTCACACGGAATGTTGGCTTCAATGTCTTCATTGCACTGAATTACTCCCATAAAAAATTAAAGTGGGTTAGGGAGGTAAAATTTATTTAACCTAGAGCAATTACGACAACTAACTTGTTAATTGCCGTTTTGATGTGGGGGTCAGGCTTCCTATGTAATGAACAGAACCACACAACTTCGTAAGACCAAGGACATAGCACAACAAGTTGCCAATGGGCCCTGAATTCAATAATATGTTGTACTGGTTATTAGGAAAACTATGGCAAACAGATGAAAACAATAACTAATTGTACTTACTGATTCAAGTAAGCTCCTAGGTACACTTGTCTCTGTGATTCCTTGATCCATGTTTCAATGTATTTTTCACACTGTTGAAGTCTATCCTTTGCGCAGTGTATGGACTGAGGCTCCAGGAATCCATAGACCGAACCATGTCCTAAGGTTAAACTATGTTCTTCCATAAACCTAATTTGAACACATGACATTTTTCATTAGTAACATCCACGGAAGTCCTGTTTAGTCTCACAAATTGTGTTAAACAATTCACACAATGAAAGTCAGTTTACTTACATGATCCACAACTGCAGGACAGATATGTTCAAACATTTGTCGCCTGATACGATCTCGTTCACATCAGAAAAAGTTAAGAATAATGATGTAACTACATTTCGAAGACCAAATTTAGAACCATCCCACATCAACTCCACCGGCTTCTTGTAAAAAAAACAAATAGATTCTTAATCAGCCCACCCAATGGGTCATCGTCACCATCAGTATTCGACCTTTGAATAGGTTGAATGGGTTTACTTTTACCCAACTGTGGATCCTATAGTCGTAAATAACAAAGTGTAGTTAATTAATGAGATCTAAACAGGTTAAGAAATGAACACAATTTATTGCGCAAAATCCAACAGTTTTTTTTATGTAAAAGCATTATTCCATAGAGTTCTATACCTGGGGATCTACAAGTTTGACAAGATATGTGGGCCATGCAACAAATGTGCCAGGGGTTTGTTTGACATATTGGATTTCAGATGACGGGAAAGGGACTTCAGCGTCTCCGTCGATTATTTGGGTAACACTAACCCTTACGACATCATCTGAATAAGCCACATTGTGTATGGTCGACACCCCTTGCTCAACTTTTCCCAAGGCCACCAGCTTTGTAGATCGTCCACACGCAACATACAGTCCCATAGTGGCTGACACATTTGTAACATGGTCTTCTCCTGATGGATTTGCTGCATTTTCAGCACAACTCCCCTTTGTGCTAACACGTGCAGTTAATTGCTGAACATCTACCTCAACCGGAGGAGAAGGTGGTGATGCTATTTGAGACAGCTCCATTTTGATCGCCTCCTTCAACTCTTGTTTCATTCTCTCGTTGAACTGTTGTGTGATTTGCTCAACATATTTTTTGGTTTGTTCCTCTTGTTTCCTCATCCACTGCTGTTGCAGATTTTCTACAAAGTCAGCCAATTCTTGTTGGTTGATGGATGCCAGGGAACTGCTTGAGCCACGGGATGCCTGCCTGTCCAAAATATTGGCGTATTGTCACACCGGTCCCTGCGGCACGTACACGCCCAGGATGCTCTGATCGTCCTAAGGCAGCGTTCAAAATATCATTTCGCCCGTGGGGAACAAAGATACCTTGTGTGGTTTGTTCTTCTAACGAGTCCTGCAACATGCAATTTCATAAAATGATAGAAATCATAACGCATACCGTGTAAATAAACTGACTTTCTTCAACACCAAATATGATATTTACTCACTATTTTATCAGATATTTCTCTGGCCGCATTAGATGTCATGTTCCCATATCTCTTTGTTCGAGCCATCTTCCACTTAACATGTCTTGGAATTGGAGATGGTGGGTCATTGAGCAATGTAGGGTCCTCAGTGTACATTGCATCGTGTTGTCTTTTCTTTATCTTTTCTTCCATCATCTTT
This sequence comes from Glycine latifolia, assembly GCA_013407115.1. Taxonomy (NCBI): domain Eukaryota; kingdom Viridiplantae; phylum Streptophyta; class Magnoliopsida; order Fabales; family Fabaceae; genus Glycine; species Glycine latifolia. Next base: position 28,326,028 of record CM023959.1, on the reverse strand, counting down.
TTCTCAAGCAACTCGTAACCCCCTCGAGATAGGACGTGTGGACAATCATTGAATTTCTGAATTTCCTGGGCCTTTTTTCTAACTCCCTTTGTAAGACACAAAATAGTTAATTTGTGTAGATATGTAAATGAATACTATTAAAAACAACCCAAGGTTGTGCAGCACACTAACCCATGAAAATTAGACCATTTTATGTGTACCTGCCAATTAGGATTTCTCCTGCTTGCAATAAATGCTTGCCAAGTATCATGGTCTAACCCATATTTAACACAAGGATCTTCTTTATCTTCACCATGTTTGTCAGCATATATGTATTTACTCGTTAGGGAAGACTTAAAGTGCCTCCATCTGGTGGCCAACAATGACATCACCTTAGTCTTCACTGCATTTGCTTCCACAATATCAAATTTGCCCTGCACCAACAACAATAACTGACATTTAGTGTCTTATTTTGTATTCAAAACAATAAGCAACAATTAAAGTGATTTCAAATACCAATATGTCATCCCATATTAGCTGCTTCAGATTTTCCGGTACATCTTTCCATTTATCATGGATTATTGGTATTTTTTCCCGTGCTACAACTCCTAAATAGCTGTGGAACTTATGTTTGTGGGGTCCCGATCCTCTCCCAGTTTGGAATGTTTAATTTGACAAAATTTTGGCAGCATTTCGCTTCCATCTCCAAGTACACGAAGTGAAACCAGTGAAATCAATTCACCAGATCTCAAATGTGCACCTAGAGATCAAAGCGATATGCATTTCACCAAAATTTTGTCAAATTAAACAAACCATACTTAACCTTCACAGAAGAATTATGTAAACAAATTGAATCTTCCCAAACTGTCCAAACGGACAATTCAAGGTCCAATACAACGATTAATCCAAACTATCCGTATTAATCATTGTATTGAAGCTCGAATGGGACACTAAGGTTCACTACAAATGCAGAAAACTTTAATACAATGTATAAGACATGTTACACATGTAAATGTCATAGGCAAAAAAGTGTGACAAACATTTTCATACCTCCAAAGAAGGGCACAAACAAGAAACGCAACTTCGGTAATGACAATGGAATGGAATCAAAAAATTTGATGGAGTCCACAAAGATTGTTAGGTATGGCAACCAGTAAGTTCCTATCTCTAATAGGGTGACTTAGTTGTACCTGCAAAGAAAAGAATATTCGTTATTTATTGTCATGTTGAAGTTGCTGAAAGAATGCAAGGTTGTATACATAAACAAAGTATTATCCGAAGTCCACTCTTGTAACATGGAGGTAATAATTTGCAGAAAATGATACTAATTAAGAAACTTACAAGATCCAAATTATTAGTTGGGTTGTAGGGCCGTATTTGGGTCTGAAACTGTAGTCACGACATTTGTTGCAGCTGGAAGATAGAAAGAAATGTGCAAGTGAGAAATGGTTAAAATTTTGTGAACAAAGGAAGCAAATTTATTAATTCAAGGAGGGTCGAAGGGAGCTTAGGGGGAATAATATGGGAGAGTAGTACAGGTGAAAGAATGAGAAAGGAAAAGATGGAGGGGTTCTATTAGAAGTTAGGCGCTCAGAAATTTACAATAGCAGCCTTGATTTAATTTTCTCAAACACTGTTAAACTTTTAAAATTTTACAAGCTTACTAATGGATTTTTAATGGCAAAGAATCAGAGCTGCTGCATTCTTTAAAGGCCCTTTATTAAATACAGATTGCAACTTGTTTTTTAAAACAAATGAAGATTAAAGTCTACAGTGGAATAAACTGGGACACAAACACAGGTAAAATCAATCAATGCCTTTTACAAGTTAAAAAGCCTATAATATATTTTTCAACTTTTGAGAAAACACATGAGAAAAATCATTTTACTTCTAAATTTTCCTTTCCTATAGCTTGTTGAAAATTTAAAAATGATTATACTTCTCATCTTCCAATAGGAATAACTCCCTACGGCATGATCCAATTTTCCTACCTTTTGCAACTGCTCTGGCTTCAGATTTTGCTCTGTAGTTTTCTGCTCCAATGCTTCTGTAAGTGGAATCTGAATTTAACAGTCAAAATATTAGGCTAGGAAAATGTGAAAACACTAATTGAGATAGTTGTTTAGCAAGACCGAGAATAAAAAAACATTCACCATGTCATGCATTCAAATTGTCTAGATAATGGGCAAAACAATTAAAGTGTTCAATTAACTTACTAACTTGCTTAGCCTATCATAGTATTATACTTTCTAATTGTTCAATTCTCTAGTCACAATCATTTTGTTTATAAAGCCTCCAATTGTCATTCAAGTGTTTGGTAACAACTTATGGAAACATATCCAATGGTCCAAAAGAACAAACAGATTCCAAAGAATACAACAATGGAAACAATAGCACAACATTCACTTTTACAGCAACCTACCTACACTATGTGGATTTTTTCATCCTTGTTTGATTCAAAGCTTTGGAAGGGAGACGAGAGAAAATGAGTGGGCAATAGTCCCTCCCCTCCACTATGTGGCTCCCATTTCCTTCTCCTCTTTTAAACTAAACGGTCAATATTCTGTAATTTGTATTAGATGTTGAGTTAAATAACTAATACAGCATGATGACAGTCATCAACCATAATGGTGGTAACTAAGAAGGGGCCATGAATATGATGAATATTACTATTGTCATAGCAATTACAAACAACACTGCAATGCACCATAGTAATTAATAAGATTCCGTTGAATTTTAAGATATTACTACTATTCACTTTCTAGGAAAACTCCACTGAAAACATTGTTCATTCTCTGTTCCATATACTCTTTAATCCTTGTGTTATGTTTTGAACACTTCATACTTGCTTCCATTACTATGATTTGATTAGCCTCTATATATGGCAGCCACAAACACAGATAAGTTGGAGGCAGGAACAGTTTCAAGTTATGACAGGAAAAGTGAACTCATTGTTTTTTCCATGATTCAAAGGCTGCTGTCCAAGGACTGGTATAAAATGGTGTAACAAAAGCTCCACTTATGATGCATGATGAACACTCTAATCTCAATGATGGCTTAACTCTCAATCTAACATTATTAGTAATTTTCACACACTAGGACTTAATAAGTATGGACGACTAATTTCTTGGGACAGTATCTAATTGGTGGTGTCATGATATCATTACATTGCAATATTTGTTAAGGGAACACTAACTCGTCATCTTCACTCATACTTTAACTAAACACCACAGCCATCATTAGATATGAACCAAATTATCTATATTCGTACCTCCCGTCAAGCATAGAATCCCACAATCTCAAGAATGAAATTCAATGTCACACAACAACGACAATTATTTTGATTGTGGCAAGTTTGATCACCTCACAAAGTTTACATGTGTGGCTCAAACAACAAAGTGGCAAAAGCATATCTTCTCATCTTTTTCTCCACCAATGCGTTGTTGCAAGATTTCCGACAAGCTGCGGTCACATGATCTATGGCGAACCCCTCCTTGTTTGAGGATTGTAACAAGTAGTATAAAACAAAATACCTGAGTATGGTTTCCACAAACTTGTTCAATATTGGATAATTTCATGGATTTACTAAAATAGAAAGCAGTAAGGACACAAACTTTTGTTGATTTTGTGAAGGACTAAAATAGATCATGTAAAAAATAAAAATGTAAACAGAAAGCTGCAGAGGCTCCAGCAGTGCAGCAAAATGCATCTTTATCACAAAGAGAGAGACAGGCAGACAGAGAGAGCAAGATAGCTCTCCAATCTAGCAGCATATCGGTTATAAATTTCTTTGAGACAGAAGTGAGTAGCAAACACAAAACAAATCCTATCACATAAGGTAATGAGACACCCAACTGGATATGGGCAATCCATGGCAACCTATACCCATGAAATTAAGTCTAATACTCCTCATGGCTCATGCATAAACAATAATAGATAGACAGCGGGACCATAACCTATGAAGCACAACCCAAACACTAGATATGACATGTCCATGGACACAACTAATGTTCAAAATAGAGGACAACACAAACACATAATAGTTTCTACTATACCATTATCTTCCAATTTTGTTTCTATACATTAACCAATAAAGGCATGTGCTACAAATTTATACAATTTTAAACTGGCAAACATGAAACTGGCTGACCCTGCACTTATATCAGAATTCTAGAGGATCCAATTCACACTGTCTAACAGCACATATCACATCAATCATACATTTAAAGATTTGTTTTATTTTGATTCTTAACTCTACTATTTGATGTTGCAACAAGAGACATGTTAAGAAGCTTCATTTTGTTGACAATAAATAATTGAGGGACACATTTGCAGGATAAGTCGCAGCACACTGAACCACCAAGTAAGTAAAGGGCAGGGATAAACCTATTTGAAACAGATTTGCTTTTCATAGCATTCGTTCATGAAATGATTCCTCAAAATCCATGTATGATTATTTGGAACAATTATCATTTAGGTAATTGCCGAGAAATTAAAAAGAATAGCAGGAACATTCAAAGAAAGGGAAACCCTAGAAAATGGCATCAAACATGGACACATTACCAAGATTTCAGTTAAACACCCATGCATGGTAGAATTGAGACAATAATTTCAAAATTTAAGTAATTTATTTGGCCAACTAATTACTCATCAAACTAAATCACAAATATTAACTTAAACACCCACATTAGGAAATTTGCAAGTCTTAAAAATGGTGGTAGCAAGGTCCGAACCAAAGACCCTCCATTTCGACAACATCCTGCCAAATGTGTAACCATTACCAGAACAAGCACAAATAATGGAGCTTCCCATACCTGTAAATGACTGCAGAGCTCCTCACGACAGCAGATACGAACGCGTAAAGTCTTCACCTCGCACACCATACATGGGTAAATGTGAAATGGCTTCTTCGTGTACGAGTGAGCATCAATGCTGGAATCAAACAGCGGCGCAGATGTCACAATGAGAAGGAAGCAGCGGCGCAAATGTTGTTGTGAGAAGGAAGCAGCGGCGCAGGATATTAAGTGGTCGAAGAGGACTGAAACACACTAGGCTAGGTTAAGTGTTTTTAATTTTGTTAAAATGAATCAAAGACGGTTATTATCGAAACCGTCCTTGTATAGCGGAATACAATGTCGGTCCTCATGTAAACCGTCCTCGTTTTTGTATGATTATCAAAATTATTACGAAATTGCCACCGCGTACTATACTAGGTTGGTTTTTAAATAACCGACCTTGTTTGCCTGTCCTAGTAGCTACCTTTTGTAGTAGTGATCTAATTTATAATTGGTAATAAATAAATACTTCTAAATATATAAATTATATTATGATTAAAACTTGTAATAAATAAATATTTTGAACCTAATTACTATTATTATTTAGATTTATCATAAATAATTTTTATTATGATTTATTGTTATTATTAATTAGAGGCAACAAGTTAAATCCATCAGTTGACATTAAATACACAATATCACATCTCAAATGCATGTTAGGAGCATGTTCTAATTTTGAAACAATATTATATATATATATAATCTTTGATAATCGGTCAGAGTTTGTTAACTTAAAAAAGTTTTTTTTTAAAAAGAAGATAGCATAAGATAAAGAAGTGAACCAACGCAGAAATACTAGAGAAAGAAGTGAGTGTGGGTAGTTACAAACATCATGTACATATTTGAAGAACAATAAATAATAAAAGAAAAAATAATATAAAATGCATTAAAATATAATTCTTAATATTAATTATCTTAATATAATATACATTATTATTATATATTATGTGAATTCAAAATGCAAAAAATATATAAGTAAATTAATTAATATTTAACAACATGAAATCAAAATGCATAACATTACAAGGTTGTTGTAAGTTGTAACTAGTAAATAATGTAAATTTAAAATACTTAATATGATAAGGTTGTTGCAGTTAGTAATAATGAAAATTAAAATGCACTTATTTAAATTAAAGTTTGTGTTTTTTTAGAGAAAACATGGTGTGAAATAAGAAAAAGAAGTGAGAATATGTATATTTTTTAAAAATATTTTGTATATGTGACAAAATGTTGTCACATGATTTTCAACCTTTATTGAGGAGAGATAATTTAAATGAGAGAGGATGTGGGAAAGAACAGGGAGAGTGAAGTAATGAAAATTATTTAAATATTTAATTTTCTTAATCACTTATGTCTTTCAATTTTTCATTTCTTTGTATTTTAATGATTAGATGATATATTTAGTTATTTTATCATTTTTTAAAAGATAAAGAAAAAAAATGAAAAAAAATAAAAATAAAAAACTAAATAGGTCATTTGACCTATTTTAATTGTGTTTTAATAATTATTTAAAAGATTATCAGTATTGAAAAATAACTTTATATTATAATTTAAATTATTTATTATAAATTTTAAATATATTTAGATATGTTTTTTTTATTATAAAATTAAATTATAATGTGATTTATATATTTATTATTAAAATATATTTATATGTTATAAAATTTCAATTGTATAAAATTAAACATCAAACATATATCTCACTAAAATCCTAGTTTTGAATAAATGAAGCAGAGAACGAGATGAGAGGTGTCCCCAAGCGAAAGGACCAGTTTTATTGGCCAAACAATCCTTTCTGAACCTACGATTGGTCCACGTCACCACGAATGACATGCTCGTACTTTCGAGTGAGGACTATAAATGGCGAAGTCCCCGTCGTAAACTCAATAGAACTGCAATTCGTCCATCGAGAAAGGAAGAATAAGGTGTCATCATAATGGCTCGCTCGTTTTCACGCGGGTCTCTGCTTCCTCTCGCCATCGTTTCCTTAGGTAACAATCAGATCTCATCACTTTTCCCTTTCAATTTCAAATGTACGTAGTAGCCAGATCCATCTCAATGTGATTCCTTTCAACCTTGTTTAGATCCCCTATTTTCATGGATCTGATGAGATCCTAACCCTACTTGCTTAACATTCTCATCACCGCACTCGATTTAGTGCCAGAGTATTATCATCATGCGTCTCCCGCTCCTCTCTACATCTTAGAAATGCCTCAACAATGATTAGTCGCTGTTTTTCATTTTCGCCATTATTGTATCCATAATTTCTCTAATTTCACAAAAACAAAGCATGCTGCATCAACCTTTTTTTCTTCTTTAGAGTAGTCGTGTTGTGTGTCTTGTGCAACAATAAATTAATTACGTGCTTAATTGCTTATTAATTTAGTTTCTCGTATTATAATATTCCTCATCCTTTGTCACTGATTAGATTACATGATGCATGGTTTGATACCTAAAACATTTTTCTTTCTTTCGTTTATGTCAATCTTTGTCACGCCTCCAAATAATTGATTTCTTCCTTTTAAAATAAGATTTGCCTCCTCCACTAAAGCGAGTAAGAGTAAATAGGTAATCTAGTTGATGAGAAAATCAATTTACTGATATTTCATCACATTCATAATTCGATGTTGTGCATGTATACTTGATTATCAACCATTTATATTGTCATGAATGAATGAGATTACCTACTTTACGTCAGTCAGTTTGTCATCAATTTAACTAGTTTGAGTTTACATTGTAATTAACGTTGAGAGAGTTCATCGCAGGATGTCTATTTGCGATTTCCATTGCAAAGGAGGAAGCCACCAAGTTGGGGACGGTCATTGGGATTGATCTTGGAACAACCTATTCATGTGTTGGTGTTTACAAGAACGGCCATGTTGAAATCATAGCCAATGATCAAGGTAACCGTATCACCCCATCGTGGGTTGCTTTCACCGACAGTGAGAGACTCATTGGGGAGGCTGCCAAGAATCTGGCAGCTGTCAACCCAGAAAGGACCATCTTTGATGTCAAGAGACTTATTGGAAGAAAGTAAGACTTACTCAAGTTGTTGATTTTTGACAATTTGATTTGATGGATCAATGGTGACTGACATGTATCCTTTTGCAGGTTTGAAGATAAGGAAGTTCAAAGAGATATGAAGCTTGTTCCTTATAAGATTGTTAATAAGGATGGAAAACCTTACATACAGGTGAAAATTAAGGATGGTGAGACTAAGGTGTTCAGCCCTGAGGAAATCAGTGCCATGATTCTGACTAAGATGAAGGAAACTGCCGAAGCATTCCTTGGGAAGAAAATTAATGATGCCGTGGTCACTGTCCCAGGTAACTGGAAGTTGGAACAACTCATGACTTATTTCTCCTGCAATCTTGATTGTTTTCTTCCTGCTTTAATGCCAATTTCTCACATTTTCTTTTCAAATGTTCAGCTTACTTCAATGATGCTCAGAGGCAGGCCACCAAGGATGCTGGTGTCATTGCTGGTCTCAATGTTGCTAGAATTATTAATGAACCTACTGCTGCTGCCATTGCGTATGGATTGGACAAGAAAGGTGGCGAGAAGAACATTCTAGTCTTTGATCTTGGTGGTGGGACCTTTGATGTCAGTATCTTGACAATTGATAATGGTGTTTTTGAAGTTCTTGCTACAAATGGAGATACTCATCTTGGAGGTGAGTACTTTTAAACACACACACAAGCTAATGACTGTTATTCTATGGAAATGAAATTATATATTCTTTCAATTAATTTTTCCTTTTGTTGCTAATGTCTGCTATTCTGCTTCCCCTTACCAGGTGAGGACTTTGATCAGAGAATAATGGAGTACTTCATTAAATTGATCAAGAAAAAGCATGGAAAGGATATTAGCAAGGACAACAGAGCACTTGGCAAGCTGAGGAGAGAGGCTGAGCGTGCAAAGAGAGCTCTCAGCAGCCAGCACCAGGTCCGCGTGGAAATTGAATCACTTTTTGATGGTGTTGATTTTTCTGAGCCACTTACCCGAGCTCGGTTTGAGGAGTTGAACAATGATTTGTTCCGGAAGACCATGGGGCCTGTGAAGAAGGCTATGGAAGATGCTGGATTACAGAAGAGTCAGATTGATGAGATTGTTCTTGTTGGTGGAAGCACAAGGATTCCAAAGGTACAACAGCTTTTGAAGGACTACTTTGATGGAAAGGAGCCAAACAAGGGTGTCAACCCTGATGAAGCAGTTGCCTATGGTGCTGCAGTGCAAGGAAGCATTTTGAGTGGAGAGGGTGGTGAAGAAACCAAAGGTACTACAGTCTGTAATCTAAGTTCTCATTACTTGTCCAAAAATCCTAAGTATTATTTATGCAAGTAGATTACGGCGCATTACACTTTCTCATTGTTGTGTGGCTCTCTGGATCCAGATATCCTTCTCTTGGATGTGGCCCCCCTCACCCTTGGAATTGAAACTGTTGGTGGGGTGATGACAAAGTTGATTCCCAGAAACACTGTTATCCCTACCAAGAAATCTCAGGTGTTCACCACCTACCAGGATCAGCAGACTACCGTCTCCATTCAGGTATAGCTCATTATCTGACTGCATAAAAGTGCACGATGCTTGTTTTTCTTCTAAATCCAAAATGCATGACTGTGTAGTGGACTTTAATAATTTGATGCTTTTTCTCAATACATAGGTTTTCGAAGGTGAGAGGAGTCTCACAAAGGATTGCCGTCTGCTTGGGAAATTTGAACTGTCTGGAATTCCTCCAGCTCCAAGGTTTGTTACGTGCTTTGATGATGCAGTGTCCTCTCCCAATATTGCTCAATTTAATGTTTGTAATTCATTGGTATTTTATTTGGTAATTGAACAGGGGTACCCCTCAAATTGAAGTGACCTTCGAAGTTGATGCCAACGGCATTCTAAATGTGAAGGCAGAAGACAAGGGCACTGGTAAATCAGAAAAGATCACCATTACAAACGAAAAGGGACGTCTTAGCCAGGAAGAAATCGAGAGAATGGTTCGTGAAGCAGAGGAGTTTGCCGAGGAAGACAAGAAGGTGAAGGAGAGGATTGATGCTCGCAACAGTCTTGAAACCTATGTCTACAACATGAAAAACCAGATCAGCGACAAGGACAAGCTCGCTGACAAGTTGGAGTCTGATGAGAAGGAGAAAATTGAGACTGCAGTGAAAGAAGCATTGGAATGGCTGGATGACAACCAGAGTGTGGAGAAAGAAGATTATGAAGAGAAGCTGAAGGAGGTTGAAGCCGTTTGCAACCCAATCATCAGTGCTGTCTATCAGAGATCAGGAGGAGCCCCAGGCGGTGGCGCATCAGGCGAAGAAGACGAGGACGATTCTCACGATGAGCTCTAGAGATGTTCTGGCGTAGCAATGAATGATGAGCAGTAGTGTAGGTTAAGCGGAGTCTTAAAATTTTTATAACGGGTGGAAGTTGAGAAAAGCTTCCCCATCTCTTGTATTTTTGGTGCCGAAAATACTTTAAAAGATAAATGCTTGAATTTGTCTTAGGTTGGCTAGTTTTACCACCGACCTTGCTTCTTCGGTTTCCGAGATTCGTTTTATTTTCATGCTGTATGTTCCTGCTTGCTTTTGGCTTGTGACTTTCCCCTTGGGACTAGGGAAGACGGTTGGACTCGGATGTATGTATGCATCAGTGTCTGTTACGTACATTGAGCTTAAAAATGGTGGTTTAAAATTTAAATAAAAGGTTACACAAATAATCAAATGAATCTCTAGAAAAGTCTATTTAAGACTGTATATGACACCATCAGAAAAATGAAAGAAAAGAAAAAAGAAAAATAATTTTTAGAAAAATTCCCTTAGAACGAAAATGGATTTAATAATTTTGAAGAAGGAAAGTCACGATAATTTTTTCTTATTTTTTATTCAATTGTCTGAGACTTATTTAAGTTGTTGGTCACTTGTATAAAAAAGAGAAAAGTCACCGTGACTTTCTCGCTTTATGTATCTTTTATGACAATTTCTCTTTTTATGTTTTTTTAAGATTATCTTTATCTTCTTATGTCTCTTTTAAGATAATTTTCTGTTTTATTTCTCTTTTAAGACAACCGTGATTTGGAAAGAAAAATGAAAGAAAAGAAATGATTTAATTTTAAAATAAAAATACATTAACGATCTAACAATTAAAATTTGAAATAAGAAAAGAAGAATCGAAGTTTAAAGTAAGAAAAGAAGAACAATTTTCATGATTTGATGTAATTAATTATTTTTTAAAAAATTGGTTACATAATAAGTTATCAATACATAACCCTTTTTTTTGAAGGGAAACAAGAATACATCATTTCATTGATAACATAAGAAACAATACAAGAGGAAATATGATCAAATCATGAGAGCTAGTGAGGCCCTTACAAGGTTATGAGGCACATAGTGGCGGGGAAGGTTAGGTTTTGAAATCATTGTTTCAACGTTGAGTATGGAAACCTCTATTTAATGTGTAAGTGTTGTGGTCTATGTGGACATATTGCTGGAAACAACCTGGAAAAAAAAGTAGCGTTGCCAGAAAACTCTACTAGTGATGGCGAAGGAGAATTGAATGCAGAGGAGATGCCCAACATGCAATCCTTAGATCCATGCATGTCAATCACTTGAATTAGGGCCCTAATGATATGTACGAGGATTGATTGGTGATGACAAAAAAGGATAAAGATCAAGAGAATCTAGCCAAAGCAAGACATAGGGCATGAAAATATGTTCCAAGCATTGGATATCCATAATAAGAAGAAGGATTTAATGGATAATGACATAATGTTGCAACAAATATTTAATGTTGGCAACTTAGAAGGTCAAATCAAGTTTTCCAAAGGAAAAAAAACGAATACAAAGTGACCCAAAAATGGTAATTAGGGCTTTACCACCTGGCGTGCAAATCTTGATTAAGAAATAAGCAATTTTTTTTTTAATTCGCACCCAAGAATTATCCAACTCTTTTCTCACAATGTACATTACTTAAATGTTTGAGCTTGTATCTTGCACTCCACCATCAAAAAAATAAAGTTTTACCATATGTTTGCAAAAGTTTTGAAAATTTTCCAATCACAAATTTCTTTAAGTGTGGTATTTTATTAATTGTAATTAGACTAATGTTAAGGTGGATGAAAAATTCATTTAGAATTTTATTTTGTTTCGATAAATTTTTTTCTTTGAAAGTAATTTTGTTTGAAATACGATCAAACATTAAATATGAATACCTCTTTCAGCAGGAATTCAGACCATTGATTTACCATGTTGTGAAAGATTAATTTCTTCCATTAGATCAACCTTGATTGATAAAATTATTTAAACTTTGTTGATTGATAAGTGAATTCATAAATTAAACTTATTTAAAAAAATATCTTCAAAAGATTTTCAATTGACATATAAATCCATAACGCCTTACTTAAATATGATGTTATTTTTTTATAATTTTTGTTTTCCTTTCTTTTTATTTTCAAATTTATAATTTTTATTATGATCTTTCCTTACCCAATTTCAATTTTCAATTGAACAATCTTCAATAGTTCAATAGCTTGTTATAAATTTTTACCTGCGCCCAAGCAAGTTCCAATAGGTAATCCCAAACTTAAGCTTATAGCTTAAGGGCTCACGTTTCAATTTTAAATTTCTTATAAATTCAAATAAGAATATATATATATATATATATATATATATATACTAGTCACAATTATCTTAATTAATTCAAGTCATAATTATTTTAATTAATATAATCATGTATTTATATTAATTAAATAAATACAAAATTTGAACTATATTTCAAAAGAAAAAAATGAATAAGATATCAATATTACTTACGTGGCAAGTGTGCATCAATTTGTGAAAAGTTAAGGTGGTGTCATTTTTATTTTAATTAATAATTAATATCCTTTTTCCAAAATATTATATTTATTTTGAATTAGTTTTATATTTTAAAAATCGTGAAGCAGACGAAGTTTAACGATTTCATAATTATTAATAAAATACTGAGTAAAAATAAAACTATGGGGCACGGGCCTATGAAGGGCCCCAATAGCATCCGGAGTCCAGACTACAGAAGTGACCAAGGATAGTAAAAAAAAAAAAATGATTAATTAAATGGATTATTTATACAACACAACTGGCGGTGACAAAGTACAAGTAGTAAACGTCACCAAAAAAAAGTACAATTGGTAAATCCAGAAAGAAAAACAAGAAATCAGGGGCAACAGGGTAATTTCAGAAACTCTCTCTCCCTCCCTTGTTTATTCGTCCCAAAACAGAAAAGACGGTTTCGTTGGAAGAAAGAAAGGACGAAATTGAGTTTAAGATCTGATTGGGCGGCGACGATGGAGAACAACGACAGTATCATATCGCGGGAGAAGATCGACCAGGCGGCCGTGTGGCTCGGCTCCGCCGTCTCTTCCGCTTTCTTTTCCTCTTTGGAACGCTTTTCCTGCGTCAACGTCGCCACCTCTGACCCCGACGACGATGAAGACGACGACGATTATTACTCCACCACCGCCGCCACTCACACCGCCCCATCCACCACCAGCACCACCAGCACCACTAGTCCTCCCTCCATTCAGATCGACGGGAAAAAACCAAACGACGTCTCCAACCTCCCCGTCTGAGACAATACAACGACGACATCGTTACTGCGCTGTGTATAGACCTTTTTCCTTTTCCTTCTTTCGTGTGTGTTATGTAAGGAATCCCGATTTTCATTTCTTCATACTTTTGAAGTCGTGAATAAAAAAAATGTGATGCAATTTTATTATGCCTGTCTACATATATAATTAACTAATTACATGCTTATATATTTCTATTAAATTGAATTATTAATTTATTTTATTTTATCTTATCTCGCTGTTGTTATGTTATTGTCGCTATTTCAATTTGTTTGAGCTAGGGTAGATGCTTTTTTGATTTTGATTTGGGCAAGGCTTTGAATTAATCATTGCAAATTTCGTATTGAACATGAATTTATTTTCTAATGTACAAGCGAAGCGTTTAGATCTTGTACTGTCTCAGAATTCTATCTACATTACAAGTTTTCTAGCTGGGCTTAGGTCCTGATTCATTTATTGCATTGTGGTGGTCCATTGTGGGTTGAGCCTTACATTGCAAAGAATAACTTGCAGAAATGTTATTACACTGCAGAATGCAGACAATGGTTTCAATTTTTTTTTTAAAATGTGATGAAACATGATTGATGTGCGGATTTGGATGTTCAGTTAAATATTTGGACTTGTTGGATGGGTAGGGAAAGATGTCTAAGGGATAAAAAAAGATAAAGATACATACACCATTGCCAGTTGCTTCCATATATCAAATAAATAGGTAAACACAAACACTCAGATCACCTTGAAGATAAGGTTTATTATAGCTGTTTTTACAGCAGGTGTTGGAATGAATACGTGTATCCTCTGATGCTTATCTAATGAGCTGATCACAAGTCCTAGTTTCATTCATTTATCTAATTGGGGTTGTCAAATCACAGATGATTGCTTTAGTTTGGTTCTTGTGGTTGTGGGGGAAAACACTTCAAGGATTTTTTTTTTCTATGTCATGGTTCTTGTAAAATTAAAAACTTATCATGACTACAATAGTTTGCTGGGATGGAAAACGAAATGAAAGCTGTTATGAAGGTTTGTTTAACATTGAGGATTGTACAAGGGATTTTGTGTTATACCTCCAAATTCTGATATTCAATTTCTCAGACATAATAATTTTGGCCCAGCAAATTCAAATTTCTTTTTAGTTCATAAATATATCCTATTAACATTTGGGGAGGGACTTGGGTAGTCTGGATCAACATGTTTCTTTCGACCACTTCACACAAATTAAGAAATTTAGTTAGTAGTAATTTGTTAACAATTTGTACTATATTTTTAAAATTTATCTTTAAAACTATTTAGATTTCATTATTTTAACCTCCTTTAAGTTTTAACATAATTAATTGATGCATCTCCACTTAAAGAGTATTTTTGTAAGAAAAACAAAAAATAATAATGTTTTAGACAATAGACAATAGACAATTTGGAAGGGATCTATAAAATGGATCAAGGCAAACTTCCCTTATTATAAAAAGACTAAAAGTAGTATAAACTAATGACTTTTCAATTGTCATTTGGTTTTAGTCTGCAAAATTTATCAAATCTATAACAACATGGGAGTAGATTTAGTTTTAGAGTATGCTTGGAGGACAAGATTTTCTGCATAGTTAATTCTTGTTAAAATTGATACATTATGCTTGATCTAAGCCTAGGAAAGGTTAAGTGGAGTGCCCTTTACTTTTGGTTATGAGGGAATAGGGATGCTGGATATGGGTAATAAATATCTCTAGTATCTATAATGTTGAGGTATAATGCCATATATTCTAAGAATAGAACATGCAATGTGAGAGTAGAGACTAATTTGAGCTTAAGCTGTGTCCTTTTCTTTTTTGGTTACATCTTTCTCCTCTTCCCTGCTTGACTCTTTAAAAGTGCTTGTGTGTGGGTGAATCACTCTGTATAGCTCCTATGGTATATGTATATGTATTGTTTCTGTAGTTGGAAATCATAACTTACAGAAAGAAAAGAAGAATACTAGGAGAAAAAACTTTCTTGATATGTTGCTTTTGGTCATCATGCAGTGCTTCTCTTTTCGGCAGACAATCCAGACCTACTGGTTCTTTGCCCAGAACCGCTGCAGTGTTATAACCAATTTATTTTCCTTAGAATAATACAATAAATACAATATGAACAGTAGTCAGTGCTCTTGTGAGTGTTTTTACCGGTTTTAATGATCTCCATTCTCTTTCCAACATAGAAGCATGACTATGCATCGTCGAATTATGTAAAGCTTTGCTCTCTTCTCCTTCAAAATTCTACACTTTGGTGGCTGAAATTTGACTTGCTTTTCTGTGGGTGTGGATTTGTCCATGATCTGGTTTCTCTTTCCAAACTATCCGTGTTAGAATTCTTCTTCCGCGTCTAGAGTTTAAGGAATTTCTCTGGGTAGAAGTCTATCTGTTCATAGGAGTTACTGAAATTATTGTTAGTTGAGTTTGAAGTCAATAAAAGTGGTGAAAGTAAAGGCAAATAGTTATTAGTAATTGGAGTTAGCTTTCTGCGGTCAAACATAGAGCTGATTTTGCTGCTTTAAGTCGTGGTCTTGGGTTTCTCTGGTCTAACGTTCGGAATCCTGGGACTGCTGTCTTCTCTGCTCTGCCTCTCCATTTACTGCCAAAAGACAGAGAAATTGCCTTGCCTCTTATTTTTATTGGATGAGTTTAAATGCTTAAGATTGACTTACTGGGTTTCTCTTCATCATCATATTGTCTAACTGAAAGAGAAATACTATACAAGTAATGTGTGGACCTTTGCACTCGGTGAGATTCTTGCCTCTCAAAATGGTCATAGATCCTAGATACAAAAACATTTAATCTTCAATAAAGTTGATGGATAGTTTGCACAATGTCATGTGGTGATGCAACAGTATTTCATATTTATAATTTTACGAGATTAAATGTTTTTTTACGAGAAAGAAGTATCTCCAGCATTTCTTAGAGACTATTTGTTTTTAGTGATTAGTGATTTTATTTTAGGAACTTATTTAAGTATTTATCTTAATATTTATTGTGAGTCAGTAGAAAATCAATATTTGAGATTAAGAAAAAAATATGTTTCACACTAACTAAAAAAAATTGATAATTATATTTAGTTACACCAATCTCAATTCAAAACTATTTTTTTAAACTTATTCTTCATTTAAATTTGATATAAAAATTAAAAGAGTCATTAGAATTAAAATCTCAATTAAATGAAGTGTATTTTTTAAAAATAATATTAAATAAGGTAAAATTAATTGAATTTTTTTAATATTTTATATGAAAAAATATGTTTATTATTTTCTATATTTGACGCTATGAGAGTAATTAATAATGAACTTGTAGATAAGTTTTATTTTTACCTTGTCATCCTCCGGCTTTCTCTCTTCTGCTTTCTTACGTATGCACATAAGACCAATTTGTGCAACCGATAAAGTGGAAAAAAAATAAGAACAGATCAGCTGAACGTATAAAAAGGATCCGGTCAATTGCACCCTTTTCCGGTCCAATCCATTCTACCATTGCATTTTTATATTATCTCTGATTAGCAAATTACATACACTTAAATAGTTTTTTCGGTTATGCATTCGTCAAATTAGAAGTTAGCCCTTAAAATTAATGCGAAAACCATGCATCGCACGAAATAGATATGCGAAAACCAAACAATTTGAACAGTTTTTTCCTATCGTACGTGAGCATCTTAATTCATCAGACCTGTGCTTTTATATTTAAAGTACGTCCCAGATATTGACCAACAAAAGTAGTACTTTGATGTTCTTCGCTGTTAGGAAACATCTGTTGTGGATAATTAAATACTTTAGAATTGGAATAGATCTAATTGCACATGGGTTAGAATCTGAGTAGTTAAGAAGGATCATATAATATAATATAACTACACAAAATGATTTAAAGTCAAGAGAGATCATATAATATACTACAACTACACAACGATTTAATATGATAAGTATGAAACAAAAACAAAAATAGATACAGAAAGATGAAATGATCCGAGCCTAATAAAATTGTCTCCTTAAGACAATTTGTTCCCTCCAATTGATGCCAAAGAAGATCAGTGACACTACCAATCAACAGCCTAAACGAACAAAACAAATGTTTGAGGAACCACACACAAAGAATAAAGAATTTATGTGATATGAAAATGTAACAACATGTAATCGAGAAGATCAGAAAAAACTTCTATAATTTTTCTATCTATTTTCTATTTATTTTTTTGATTGTCTCTGTATCTGTATATAGATAACAAACAATCATGTTGAAGAGTTGCTAGCGAACCATCGCGATCGATGGCGGTGAACTATCACAACCGTTTGTTATCGGAGCGGTTGAGAGTAGTTATTATTTTTCGAATTATCGTGACTGTTCATTATTGAAGCGGTTGAGAGTAGTTATTATTTTTTCTAACCTTTTTCCAATCACCACTTATTCATAACCCATTGAGTTTTTTAAACATAAACTCCAACAGCATCGGATTAAAAAATGGATCTGGATTACTATTAATGAATCCATATTCCATTTCCATACCATAGGATAGCGTGCTTGGAATCTCATTTGTAAGTTGTAACGTACGTGCATCTCATATTTTCAGGTTAATGCAAAGAAAGACGTAGAAACTATTAATAGTTTTGTTATTGATATATAACATGTTTGGTTCGCCATTGGTAAAAGAAAAAGTATGGTACCTAACGTGAAAATTTGAAGCAAAGAAAAGTGACTTATACATCATATGAAAAAAGTGACCTGATTTTAGGGCTTTACAACACAGATCCAAACAGCCTAGTAGTTTTTCTACATCCTAAACGTGTTACCAGACACGTATCAGATAAGCCACTATTCTATGATGACAATTTTATTGTGTGACAGACTGACAGTGCTTGTAATATTGGTTGCAGTACTTGCTAGGAAGCAATGTTTCAGCCTCAGAGTGCATATGTATTGAATTATGTCAGAGTTGTTATTTATTTTAATGAACATTGATTTTTTTTTTCTCGATTCCTTTATTTTACCCTCACATCTGCGATAAAGAGAAAATATAGTGCGAGGATTGTGCAAAAAAATATTTTTGTCTTTTTATTGTCTTTCATGTGACCTGTAAGGTAATTATTGTTTTGGCTCCTTTTGTGATTCAACACAAGGATAGTTTAATCAATGTAATATACAATATTAATGTTTGTTTGATGCCTTTTTTTTTTTAAACCAATGTTAATTGTTAGTTTTTTTTAGAATGTTAGTTGTTTAGTGCCTAAATTGAATATAAATTAGAACTTGAACTTGAAAATTAATTCTAATTTTTATGTTAAGAAAAAGAGTATGGCTAATCTATGAAATGATTGAGTAAATCTTGATTTTAATCCATGAAAATTGAGATTATATGTGTAAACTTTTGTTTTTATATCAATAAAACTAGACACTTCGACCTTAGGAGCTTTTCTGAAAGTGGTATTAGAACTTTACGTAGCTTTCATGTGTAATTCCTCTATGAAACAAAGTAATATGATCCAATAGATTACTATGTAATATGGTCCAAAATCGGATTATAATATGTTCTTAGATATAATATTAGCTTTGTAAGAATATGATAAAAATTGAATCATCGAATCTAATCTAAACTACATTTTATCATTTGGATTACATTGATTATTTTTTAAAGAAAATAATTCAAATCGAATCAAACCCCATATTATGTTAATCTTTGGATTGAACGACTTTTTTTGACTCAATATTCTTTCGTGAACAGCACAAGCAAGCTTACTAAATGAGAAATAAGACCAACAACTTTTCATGATGTTCAATAATTTTAAGTGAATATAAAAAAAATATGTTATTATAAAATATGTGTTACTATCACCTCATATCATTATCTCCTAGTTATCAAATAAAATTTTTGTATTAAAAAAGAGGAATGGTTATTTATCCAAAGATGCTCTGGTTTGGACGTAAAGAAATGATATTTGTATTGAAGCAATAATAATAGGCTGGACATGCGCACGAAAAGTTAACCAATGGCAACAGAGTTGGGGTAGAACTAGAAAGTAGAAAGTATCCCAAGCAAAAGTCAAGGTTGGCCCCTTGCGTCAATCGCCGGCTTCGAATCGCTGTCAATTACTGGTTTGTTTTCTTCTTCTTCTACTTCTTCTTCTTCTTCATGTTATGTGTTTGATTAATTACCAAAATAAAAAACTTTCCAAACAATGGCGGAGTACTCTCAAAATTACAAAGTGCACATCCTCACATGGCTCTCACTAACACTAGTGACTGTAACAGCATCAGACTGTGTAATGGCCGTGACGCCCTCAACCCCTCTTCTCTCCTTCCTCGAACGCCTCCAAGAAACAGCCTTCGAAACCTTTGCCCATTCCAACTTCGATCCCAAAACCTACGTGGACATGCCTCTCAAGTCCACCCTCACGGTTACCGAGGACGCCTTCCAGAAGCTTCCGAGAAACGCCAACGGGTCCGTGCCGGTTGAGGATTTGAAGCGTTTCATAGAAGCCTACTTTGAAGGTGCAGGGGACGATCTGGTGTACCGGGACCCACAGGATTTCGTTCCCGAGCCGGAGGGTTTCTTGCCCAAGGTGAACCACCCTCAGGTTAGGGCCTGGGCCTTGCAGGTCCATTCGCTTTGGAAAAACTTGACCCGGGAAATATCCGGTGCGGTCAAGGCACACCCAGACTTACATACGCTGCTCCCTCTCCCTGGTTCGGTTGTCATTCCGGGGTCGCGTTTTCGCGAGGTTTATTACTGGGATTCCTATTGGGTTATTAGGTGGGCTTCACTTTGTCCTTGGTTCTGCACTTTCTTAATATTGCTACTTGCCCTGGCACTGCTTACCTGCTTTTGTTTTTGGGCTTCAGGGGCCTGCTGGCGAGTAAAATGCATGTCACAGCTAAGGGTATTGTGATCAATCTCATTTCCTTGATAGAAAAATATGGCTTTGTTCTTAATGGGGCTAGAGCTTACTACACTAACAGGAGGTACTTCGCTTTTCCACATTCACTCGTCTTGTGCCTGTTTATGCCATGCCATTTGCCAAAACATTCATTTTTATGTCTGAATAATAATACCTCTAACTTATATATAAGCAAAAAACGTGGTTTTGTATATTGGACTTAAATATAAGCAAATGTAACGACTCCTTTTTATTCATGATAATAAGTTCCAAATGAAGGGTACTTTTAGAAATAACCTTACTTTTTATTAGAGATTAAAAAAATTAAATAATGTTAGCTAACTTTCTTAATTAGTGTGAAATTAATTATTTTTACTTATTATATGAGTCCAGAGGGA
This sequence comes from Glycine latifolia, assembly GCA_013407115.1. NCBI lineage: Eukaryota > Viridiplantae > Streptophyta > Magnoliopsida > Fabales > Fabaceae > Glycine > Glycine latifolia. The sequence continues at coordinate 28,305,346 of CM023959.1, read as the reverse complement.
GTAGTGTACTAGTAATGTGTTTTTGTCCTATAATTAATAGGTATTGCATGACTTTGGTGTTTTTGTGTGCTTGCATGCCCTTTCATACAACGTTATTAATGCCATTTATTGAATTAGACTTGACGATTATCAATTTTTATTTTTCTGGTTTTATAATTTAATAATTTTTTGATTTTAAAACAACTTAACGAATAGCTTGATTTCACTCTCGTCATCTTACCTTTGATATCATGCCATTCTCCTTCATATCAGCACTCTGTTCCTTGTGAAATAAAACCATAGAAGGAAGTTATTATAAATAATTATTGTTCTTATAAACTGAAATGGTGACTATAAGCTTTACTATGATTTTATAGCCAGCCTCCCCTTTTAAGCGCTATGATTTATGAGATATACAATAGCACGGGTGACGTGGAATTAGTTAAAAGATCTCTACCTGCCTTACTGAAAGAGTATGAATTTTGGAATTCAGGTTTTGCACTACAACTTTTGGCCTCAATCACTTTATTAACTGTGGTTGGATGATATTTGTATATGTATTTTCTAGTTTGCCTGAGTGGTCAAGTCTAATGGTTTGCCATTTATTTTATCTTGTAGATATACATAAACTGACCATTGTGGATGCTCAAGGTTGCACTCATACCTTAAATCGGTATTATGCAAAGTGGGACAAACCCAGGCCGGAATCGTCCATAATGGTGTGTGTGGTTTGTTAACAACTGGGGTATTCATGAAATGGCACTTAAACAGTTAAATTATAACTTTGGGTAATTTATCGTGCAATAGGACAAGGCATCTGCTTCCAGCTTCTCCAGTGTTTCAGAAAAACAGCAGTTTTACCGTGAACTGGCATCAGCTGCTGAATCAGGATGGGATTTCAGCACCAGATGGATGAGGTACTATTTTGTATACGCTAACATTTTCGACCTCCTAAAAAGAAAGAGAGAAAACCCATAAAAGTTAGGCATTGAGATGCTGTTGTGGCAGCTCAGTGTTTATAAGGATCCCAAGCCTAAGGCTAAGTACTTTGAATCAAATGCTCGCCTTTCTCAAGTTTGATTCTAACACTTTGCCTTCTTTAAGAGTCCACAATACTTACAGTTCAATGAAATCTTATCTCTTCTGATGCAGAAATCCACCTAATTTCACAACATTGGCCACAACATCTGTAATACCTGTTGATTTGAATGCATTTCTACTCGGGGTATGTCTTAGACCAATGAATAAAAGAAGAACTGAAATCAGTGTCTATAACCTTATCAATTTTGTGATGCCCATTGGTTCAGATGGAACTTAATATTGCCATATTTGCAAAAGTTACTGGAGATAATAGCACTGCTGAACGGTTCCTGGAAAATTCTGATCTTAGAAAGAAGGCAATGAACTCTATTTTCTGGAATGCAAACAAGAAACAGTGGCTTGATTATTGGCTCAGCAATACATGTGAGGTATTTCCTGGAGCCCTCTGTATTAATCTACCATAAGATGAGCTGTCTTAGCCTTCTGCACTTCTTATGACTGTCTATTTGATACTTTTAGGAGGTTCATGTTTGGAAAAACGAGCATCAGAATCAACATGTATTTGCTTCCAATTTTGTTCCTTTGTGGATGAAGCCATTTTACTCAGGTATGCTTGACTTGATATGTTATCACATCAACTTTAGTTGTGACTAGCAAGTGAATTTAAGTACACAAGTGGTTGTTGCAAATTGTGGTATCAGTTTAGTATTGAGTTCAATCCTTGTTGTTGCTAATCAGCAAGCTTGAAATTTATTTACTGGAGGTTTCCTTGAATACACACATTCATGCATAGAGAATCAGGAACTTAAGATCAATTTCCTAAGTGTAAACAATTATACCATCCATACTTTGGACTGCGATTTTGTCAGTTTGATTGTTCAATTATAGGTTAACTAGTTGCCTTATTGATCTTGCATGCCAAGTTTTAAAATAACTTTAGATTATTAAGTACTTAAGTTGAATTGTTGGTCGTTAAAGATATGGATAGATTGCTAAACTAGTTTAGATTTGCATGTGATTTTATCATTTTTATGAAAAATGATCTAAAAAGCTGTTAAGCAGCGTAACATTAGTTTATTTTATTGGTGTCATATATTAATTTAAATAAGAAAGGAGTCTCTATTTAATGCACACAGAGGATGCTTTAACAAATTTCTTCTAAAATTGTTTTTGATTGGATATCAAACGAGCACCACCAACCAATAACTAAAATTGTTTACGGTTTTATCACCGAAGGGGGGTAACTTTTTTTTGTTATTGCCATTTGAGGGTGGATTTTAAATTTTTATCCAAAAGGGGATAAGTCGTAACAGGTGTTAAAACCATTGTTTACCTTTATCTCTAAAACATTGAAAAAAATCCTCCTGCATTTTAAGTTGATTATTGATGTTTTATTTTTATCAAGATACTTCACTTGTGAGTAGTGTTGTTGAAAGTCTCAAAACTTCTGGTCTGCTCCGTGATGCTGGAGTTGCAACTTCTTTGACTGATTCAGGGCAACAGTGGTAAGTAATAAGCAAGGTGAGGGAGGGAAAGATAGGTAAACTATTACACTTAATCAGCCTTTGTTAATGACCCTTAAATACTTTCAATAGGGACTTTCCAAATGGGTGGGCACCGCTTCAACACATGCTAGTGGAAGGACTGCTAAAATCAGGATTGAAAGAAGCAAGATTATTGGCTGAGGAAATTGCCATCAGATGGGTCACAACCAATTATATTGTTTATAAGAAAACGGGTGTAATGCATGAAAAGTTTGACGTGGAGCATTGTGGAGAATTTGGAGGTGGGGGCGAATATGTACCCCAGGTATGGCTATGCTTCACCATTATTGTTTTGGGTCTAGGGAAACATTCGAGAAAAATATAAGATGATTTGGGTGACTGGAAGAAATTTGACTTTTACTTTCTTCTCTACGGATTTGTTATTAGGCTTCTTATTTCAGAGGGAAAAAAATAAATGTTATTATTAGACTGTATGGAAGAAATTTTCTGTATGGATTTGTTAACTTCTTATTTCAGAGAGAAAAAAGTAAATGACATCTTTGCCATCTGCCTGTTCCACATTAATCTGTCTGAATTGTATTGCAATGCAGACTGGTTTTGGCTGGTCAAATGGAGTTGTGTTGGCATTCTTGGAGGAGTTTGGATGGCCTGAAGATCGGAACATAGAATGCTGATGTGCCCAGAGATAGAAAGGTGGAAAAAATTTGGTACGCTCCAGGAATTTATTCATGAAAGCTATTTGCTGAGGGGTTGAAGAAAAGTAGTTAATAAATGGGTGAAAAGCCACTTGTTAAAGCCATAATAAAAGTTGAGATGAAGTTGAGGTTATTTGTCATTTGATGTTTTACTTTGTTCAGAAAATTCAATAAAAGTGATGGATGTCATCACATATCAATGCTTTGGCACAAATTGATGCATAATTAGACCATTTGATGCGAGTTGCTTAATATCACTGGCGTCTGACGGGATTAAACACGATTCAAATGTGACACGTATATTGGGCGGCGCTAACACCATGATATAATACTGAATTGGGCTTATATTGTTTGTTACACTTACAATTCTCCTCTCTTCACACCTCCCTCCCCCTCTCCCGTCACCTCCTTTTTTTTTCTGTGTTGCCAATATGACGGAAATAATGTATTTTGACAAAATTAATATTTTGTCAATAAACATAATGAAAATTGGTTTCTGCTGTATATCTTGACAGTTTTGGTCAATACACTCAACGAGAAATAAATTTCCATTGAAGGCATTTTATTTATAAAAAAAATACCAAAAAAAAGTTGCGTGTGGGAATATAAAAAAAAGGCTTGAGAAAATCATGGGCCTGTTGTTTCATGCAACTCTCCGATGCCCCATCAAACCGCAGAATTCATGTGCTTGGCGTTTGACGTAATGAATGTGAAGTCACAACGCAGTTTCTAAAAGGTGTAATAAATAAATAAAAATAAAGATGGAATAAACTTCAAAAGGTTCGAGAATCTCTTCATCCCATCTATTAGTAAAGTCGTTACTCTGACGAAAAAGATGATCTGGTAATATTTGTGCTATATTTACAAAACACAAATAAGTTGTCTAGTGATGTATTTAATATTTAGTAGTTGTCAGGACTCAGGTGGTACTTTATATTTTATTGAAAATATTTTGTACTGTTAAAGTTTTTATTTCTCTCTTTCGGTGCAACGAAATACAGTTTGAATCTGCAGGAACCAACTGGATTCGTTAATGTATACTATGTCCCACCTGTGTTCGCTCATTTTATTTTATTTTTTATCCAAAATATATACTACGTGTACCACATCCATGATATGAAATCTACTATAAGGTTATTTGTTATATCAAATTGCTTTCTTTATAATGTTTACGTTAACTTTCTCCATTTCGGTTCTCGAGTCGGAGAAAATATTTTGCGTTTCTGGCATGTGTCACCAACCATTCCCCCAGGCACCACCCTCTACTTTTTCTTTTTTGGCATATATTGGTGAAGATTTGCCCACCCTTGCCTTACCAATCAACAAATGTCAGCTATTATTCGGTAATCAATCGAACAATAGATTATAGATTATTAAATTAAAATGGTGGATGGATGATTAGTATCACTAAATCATTTTAAAGTTTATTTATGTAGATTAAGAAACTAGAAAAGCTTATTCCTAAAACCAAGGACGCGGGTCCTCCAAGATTCGACTCTAACCCATTAATGAGCGGCAATCATTGAAGAATACTTTCACTCAATAAGTTTAATGTTACTTATGAACTTCATTTATTAAATAAGTTTAGCTAATAGTTCTTTTTTCTTTCTTATTATGTAGTCTTTTCTGTTTTCCCCCCTGACAATATGTTTTATTTTATTTAAATGATAGCGCTAATGATACACACTTTAACACATTTCTTTTAACATACTAGCATTTCTCTTATTTACATATTTATTCTCTTTAAAAATCACGGTAGCTTTGTTTATTTAATCTCTTCAATTATCATTAGTTTCATATTTGGTCCTCCGTTATTAGAGATTTAATGATATTAGCATAAGTAACTCAATCTATGTTACCTTAATTTTAACCAATTTAATTAGTGTTTTCTCCAACGGATATTTATATTAATAAATTGCTTATCTAAAAAATATTTTATTTCTTTCTTCTATATTTGATATAAAGTTAAGCAACACATGAATAATAATTGTTTATATAAGTAATTTTCTCTAATTTTAAACAATTCAAAATTACATATAATATACTAAAATATTTTTTTTTTGTTAAATAACCCATTAAACAACTCTATTGTACATGCTCTTATATCACAAAATCATGACTTTAAGCGATTATGTGTAATAACTTGTGATCTTATCCCTGCATGCATGAAGTATAATGAACTAAAATATAAATAAATTTATTTAATAATATTATTCCTAAATTCTGTGAACTACTGTTCCTACTTCCTTCGCACTGATCTTTTGCCCGAGCCCTCCCTTATTTACTTGAATGATCACGATTACGGTGTTACCATTGCTGTCACCATCCTCTTCACAAATCACGTATCTTCATATATTCATCATCTATTTGAGGAGAAAGAATGTTGTGAGTCCAAATCCTGGAGCTTCAGAAAATTATTCTTCATAAACTATTTTTCATCTTACCTCTCACCCAACAACGGGTAAATCAACTATTTCATTCAGGGTTTTATATATAAAATAAACGTTATTAATTTTTATTTTATTTTTATAGCATAATAATATTTAATTGAATGATTTCAACGTTTTGTTTTAAAATATTACTTGTACTTAAAAAAATTTCTTTATTAAAAAGAGAATGAGTAGTAATTTAAACAAAATTAGTGTTTAAACAAGAATGATTGACCATGTATCCCGAGAATATGCTTGATTCGAGGCTTGACCAATCTTTGTTAACGTTAAAGTAAGCACTATAGATGGAGAAATTATGTTCATCTGCCTCTGTGGTTGTGCCTTACTGAATTCTCAATCCTCACGTGCGGGGTGATTCTTCCTTTGACGATTGATGCTTTATCTCACGTACATCGACCCTCGTGCTTGTCCCTCTTCCCAATCCCTCACATTTATTAGGATTTGATTAATCAACCGACAGTGCCCATTACTCACTTCGACTAATATTGCCTTCTTTTTTTTCTTCTCCTCGTGGCATCCAATCATCTACACAACATTTTGAAATGAAATCAGTTTTTAAGAAAAATATAAAATAAAAGGAGTACTATTTTATTTTTTTATTACCCTTTACATAATGAACAAGGAGTGCTTTCACATTTTAGGATGAATATTTCGGAAACATGGACTTTGACCAGAAAAATAATATATCTTTAAGTATTTATGTCATAAGATTAGGTTGAACATTATTCTAAATGAACAATCCAAAATTACTAAGTCTCTAAGAAGATTGACTCATCAATAAGATATCGGGTAATGGAATTGACACCTAATTCCTATTACGATTAGGAAAGTGAAGTGATAAGAAATACAATATAAAATAATACTTTAAATATGAAATGTTATGACCTAACATATTAGACATACACAATCATACATCGAACACCATGTACAAAAGAGACATGATTGAAACCACACAGTGGCATGGGAAAAAAGAATTAATAAGACTATAACACGTTGACGACATTGTTGGGGTACCATAAATAAATGGAGATGAGTTAAAGAGTTCACCTCAAGTTTAGATAAAGCTAAGAAAAGATGTTGATGGTGAAATATCCTGAAATTTCCTTTTATATTGATTTTCTACACGTGTAAATAATTTTACCGACTAGACAACGAAAATTTTGTATTGTGTAATTTAATTGTATGACTGTTATTTAATTTATGTTTTGTATGATATTGATTGTATAACTTTAGAGTTAGTTTTATTTATTTTTAGTGTAAATATTTTATTTAGTTAGTTGACAGAAATTGGAAATTGGCTGAATAAAAAAAATCATCGGTAATGAAATTACACCGCATATTAAGTGACTGTGAAATTTAATTTTATGTGAGAGTGTTATGTGTGTGAGGATCATTCTGGGTACAAATATTTCTAAGGAGATTAGCATAATAACCTAGGTGATTAAGATAAGATTTACTAGTTTTGATAATAAGAGAAAATACTCATTTTTGGCAAATCATATCCCTTCCATTTTTGGTAATTTTGCAAAAAGCAAAACTATCAATTTGTGGTATGCCTTGGCACGTTCAAATTGGCTGCCAAGATGGGTCATTCAAAGTGCCACAAATCCTCGTAAAAGAGAGCCCACACCATATCTTATTGCCTTTGTGGAAAAAAATCTTTTGTAGTCTTGTCCCTTCATTTTTTAACAGAAATTAAAGCTTGAGGGAGGGGAGTTCAACTACTCTTCTTCTTCTTCTTCTTCTTCCATGTTGATTATTTGTGTTCTTGAGCCCTTGAGTCACCAAGTTTAGGTAAACGAGCTTCATTCTTCATCCTAGACTTGATTCCAATTCATTCTCTTGTTCTAGTTTCTCTAATAACTTGGAATTGTCATTTGGTTTTACTCATGAAGGAAAACTTTGAAAAACCTGAATATTCTTCATTCTCCTTCAAGATTTCATGAGTTCTTCAAGAGGTAAAGGGGTCTTTCCAACTCTTGAATCATGTGTTTGTTGTTGAATTTCCTTGAACATGTTGTTACTTTGAAATTTTTGAGCTTGATGTTATGTCTTGAATTTGTGTGCTGAGATATTTTTCTTGAATTTTTTATGCCAAAAATGAGTTCTTTGCATATTAAAACATAGAGTTAACCTTAAATTTTACCCAAATTGGAGTTTCCTAGCAAAAGTTACAAATAAAACAAGTTTAAGGACCTTTAGTAAAATGAAAATCTGCCATGAATTTGGATTAAGAGTTACAGCAGTATGGATTGCTTTTATTAAGGTTTTGACCTCAAAAATGAGTTTGTTGTGTTTTAAAATGTAGGGTAGCATATAAGATTTGTGAAAATCCGACTCACGGCCCCGAAAGCACTAAACATAAGTTAGGTGCAAAATTATGAAAAACCGAGTGATAGATAATTTTTTTTATAGTAGATAACTTAACTTTGGAATTTATGTCTCTATATAAATTATCTTAGAATTATTTATTTTCTGGAACTGCTTATTTATTTACTCTATATTGTTGAGATAAATGTGAGTTCTGATGCCTGATGTATGTTCTGAAACTGTGATATTTATTTGCTAATAGAATTACTGAAATGCATGTCTGTATTTCATTATGATTATTGAATGATAAGAATACCCAGTGAAGGTTACAGAGGATCAAAGTAACCATTCAGACATATCGTCTGAGAAGTATCGGGAACTACTGAGACAGTTGGAATCGATGAGGATGAGAGTGACGATTCTTTCGAGAACACGTCTTAGTTAGTTATAAGCTTCTAGTGTGATAAGTGGTATGATCTAATCCCAGTTTCAATACTGTTTTGATGTATTTTGAAAAATATTTTCTCCACATACATGTATTTTGTTGTAGTAGGAATGAAAAATGTATTTTGTTTATTATCATACTATTATAAGTTGTGTTCGTATATTTTTATGTGACACTAAAAGTTTTATTTTAGTTATGTATGAAAACTGAATTACTCTTCATCTATATTTATTTTAATTTGGTGCAATTATTTAACATTTTTTATTATATTTTTAAAATAAATTAAATTAAAATGTTTTCAAATAATATTTTTAATTTAAAATTTGAGGTGTTACACCATTCGTCCTCTCTCTATTGTATTCTCCAATCAGAATGAAAAAAATTATTAAAATAAAAGCACTTTTTAATTATTTTTATGAAAATAAAGGTACATAATATCAGAAATTCTAACAATTGTTTGAAGTTGAAGCAATCAATATGGTATAAAAAGGAGACAAGATTGATTTAACATGCGAGACAAGATTGATTTAACATGCATTGTCGATGTTAATAATGAAAAGTCAATACCATAAACATGTCCTATCTTTCATACTCTCGACAAATGTTCATTGATAGTTTAGAGAAAAAAATATACTGGTAATAGATATTCTTGAACGATTAATTATATACTTACAATAATTTTTATAATATTAACGAGTAATTATATACTTATGATTAATTTTTATAATACTTTTTCTTACTTAACATATTATTGCATACAGTAAATTTATTCATTTTTTTAATAATCATTAAAAAAATATTTTATTGATACTTTCTGATAATTAAATTAATAGTATAATTTTTCTTACACTCACATTGTATATTTATTAAACTCATACTTTTATTTGAGAAATTAGACCATGTAGTGTATAATATAGAAGTTTTATATTATTATTTAACTATAAATCACTATGTATAATTAGGTTTTTGACTTTTACTATTGCATCCCTTCAATTTTCATGGTTGGGTGTCAGACAACCAATTCTTTGATTTTAATTTCTTTATAATCACGCATTAGAGACTATGTATTCTCTCGGCTCTCATGGTTGGATATCATATGACTGATTCTTTCATCTTAACTTTCCCATACTTATACACTTGAGACTGTGTATCCATTTTAATATCCTTTAGATGTACGCCAATTGAGCCTTAGATGAGAACCAAAAGAGACATTGCATCACTTGGAGGTAACAATCCATTATACACACCCAGGATTCTTGGGATAATTGTTACACTAGTTATGGGTAACTGTCCTTAGAATATTGCTATTCATTATGATTAAAAGTATATAAATCTAATAGTAACCCTAGGACAATGTATTACACTTAATGCTAAACACTTTTGAGTTATATTTCTCAATTCTCTAGACATGATTTAGCAACAAGAATATTTTTTAGTGGACCAGTCGATCTATAACCGACTAGGTTCAACAACGACACCAATTTGTAGGATTGGAACGCGTTGAAGATTCGCTGTGACTTAGTTAGGGCTATTGTTTTCGCGGTCAGCGACGAGTAGGAGCCGATGCAGGAGCTCACCACGAGCGCTTATGGCGACGACAGCTCCGTGATCTCCGGTAATACTAATAGTGTTTTTAATTTTTCCCTGTGCTTTTTGTCCATTGCTTTTGTTGAAGTTGTGCTCTAGGAGCAAGAAATTTTTTTGCCTTTGGTATTAAATTAGGACAATCAGTATGCAGTATACAGTAACAACAAAAAATTAACTTTGATTTATCACCAGTGAATTTTTTCAACTGTTTTTTTCAATTATATGATGATATATCATTAACTTTAAGTGTTTATAATGATCAAGCAATATATCAATTTGTAATAGTAGAAAAATTATTTGAATTGATTGAAACTAATTTAAAGGAAAATAAAATGGTGTTTCATTTCTCACCCTATGAAGATTTGTAAAATCCGCTATACATATCAAATTAGTGACCCATTCCGTGTAGTTATTAATAAAATGAGAGGATTGAGCCTGATGAGAAGATTTCATCTGTAGGTAACTACGGATTATGGGTTTGGAATTGGAGAGAAATTGATTTGAGTTCAGTGATAACAAAAATTCAAATCATGAAATGGAAAAGAAGGTAATTTTTTTGTTATAGAACTATTGAATCTCTTGTCCATGAGACAGATTTTATTTGGCACAAAAAGGCAGCCTATTCAGCGGGACGCAACATTTTACCTTTTAACTTATCTTCTTATGAAATACGTACAAAATGAAAAAAAAAAAAAAAGCATATCTTAATTTGCAATATTCTGCACGAGGCTAGAGTTGTGGTCAGTAGGCCATTGTTGCTACTACGAAGAAAGCAAAAATGCCACAATCCACATGATCTGCTCAGTTAGTGCTCTTAAAGCTGACTTAGTTGTCAATACTCATTCATTGTTAAATTTTAAAAGGAAAAGTTCATGTTTTCTAATGAGAAAAGTTCATGTTTTTTAATGAGAAATAAGTTAGTAGTATTTTTTTTTTTATGAAATCAGTAGTATATTGATCGATATTTTTTAATACATTTATTATGACTCTGTATATTTGGATTTAATTAGTCTTTGATGCAAATCTTAAATAATTTTGGGGTTGACATTCCCCCCCTATTCAGGCCATAACTCGAGCTCCAAAAATGATATTGAGATGATCCCGGTGTCTATTAATAACTTATATACATTTCTTATGAAGAGGTCGTGAGCTAATTCAGCCTAAATCATGGATGAATTTCAACTATATTTGCAATATTTTGAGATGGTTATATATATGCCTAAAATATGTTTTCAGTCTCTATAAATATGGAAAATTTTAGAATTCGTCTTTGCAAAAATTTTGATATATTTTTCGTTCTCGTAAAATTGAAATTGTGTTATTTTTTTTCCTAAAATAGACTTGAATGAATCCAAACCTAAGTATCCACTTAAAATTGGACACTTGGAGCTATGTGTTTTTCCTCGACTGGAGCTATGTTTGATTAGCTCATGGAGTACTAGATATGTAGGGTTTGAGTCAGAATCACAACAGGAATGGGAAGAGATGTTGAGGGTGCATGGTGTTGGTGGTGACCTCGACGATGTGCCAGTCATAGCAAAAGAGGAGTGTGGTTGGGTCAAGGGTTTTGATGGTTGTGGCGCTAGGATAGTGTTTGGTTGTTGTTGTTATGGGTTTGGTCGGTGGCATGGCGATCACAACTAAGGAGGAGCATGGCTGGGTCGAGGGTTTTGATGGTGGTGTTTGGTTTTGATGGTGGTGATGCAGTGGTGTTTGGTGGTGGTTGTTAAGGGTTTGGGAGAAAGGGTGTTTTTGTAAATAATAAAAAATCCTACAATTTGTGGCAATTTTTAACCATCACAAATTGTGATTTGATTTTTTAAAAATTCTGTAATTTGAGACATTTTTTAATTCTCATAAATTTATTTTTAAAATAAAAATTTAAAAAATGTTATGTAAGCTTGGATTTGTTCAATTCTGACTTCAGAAAAAAAATAATACATTTTAATTTTACAATAACGAAAATATACTAAAAATTTTGTAAAGACATAGAACTTTTACATATTTATAGAGATTGGAAACATATTTTAACCTATATATATTGACGTTGAAAGAAGTTTGACAAGTTGTAATCTTGGAAAGAAGTTAAAAAATTGTTTTATTTTCGAAAGTCTTAAAATTAATGATAAAAATATAAAATCATTAAAGTTTAGTGCTAATTAATAATACTAAAATTTATAATAAAAAAATATCCATGAAAGACTCGTCCATTGAACTACGGGTTAAAAAATTATTTTTATCAAGATGTATTACACATTTAATCTCTTAAGATGGGGTATAATTTTGAAAAAGAAAATTACTCTTCAAATATTTCAAAAGAAAATGTTGAAATTTACCATAAAATGAAAAGTCTTATCCAGAACTCGTAGCCATCTAAAATCAATGTAAACTTGATTTAATTGGACATCAATATCTACAAACACATACATATATACTTTAATTTGTAATGGATTAGCAAGATTATTTAGGAGTGTTTGCAATCTATTAATATGAATGATGTCAGAAATCAGGTGAATAATGAATCATTCATATTTTTTATAAATGCATAAAACCTATTTAAATTATTAAAAGAAAAAGCAAAATTATTATAAAAAGCCTCCTACGAGATCTTAAGATAAATAAATTTGATTAAATTAATGAGTCCGTTTTTATGTTATTTCAAACTGTACTGTATAGTTCTTTTATTTGTTATTTGTGATGATTTTATTAATCACATTCCACAAAATTAGAGCTGAAACAAGGACGAAGAATGGCCAGTTTTTGAAACCAAGGCAATAAGAATGTCTGATTTAGAGGTATCAGAAATACCAAATTTGAAGGCACTCGATACCAACCTGTACACATCATCTCACACTGTCGTCCAAAACGTCTTGTAAATGACAGTGTATGTGTGTGTGACCTGGCTTTGTCACCCTTTCTCCCTTTCAATATAAGGATTCAGGTGTATTTGATATTTTTCCCTATTTTTTTAACAATTAGTTTTTAAAATGATTTTATGTCACTCAGTAATTAATAGTTTATCTAAAATTTTTATTTAGTATTGGAAATTATTTTTAAAACAAATATTTTAAAATTAAAAAAGTAAAAAACAATATTGAGTTACTCTTTTTCTATTTTGTAGTTCTAGTTCAAAGGCATGAGTCATGTGAATGCTGAGATGATGTAACATGTGATGAGATAGTTTGGTGTGAGAGTAATTTTCTTTTGTTTAGAAAATTTAAAACAATTTTTAAAAGAGAAATCAAAAGAACCAATAATCTTAACTATATTACTTTTATGCTCATCAATAGAGGTAAAAAAAAAAAAGGAGTATAGGTCGATTAAATGACCTAATCAAAACCAAACTAAAGAAAAAAATATGAGTTGGTTTAAACTATCAATTTGGTTAAAATTTTAAAATTATAAGCTTAGTGACATTTGTTCAAGTATTAGTTTTGGGTATGTGGAACCCTATCAACAACCAGAACCTATACCATTTCAGAATTTTTTTAAAATTTGTAATTCTATAATTTTATATTATACAATTCTTTAATTTTTACTTTTGAGGTTATTCATTAATTTTGTTTCATTTTATTTTTATGTTATTATTGGATTGTCTGACTTGATGACTCAACTCAGCTGAATCTAAATATAATTAAATTGGTTCGAACTTTATAATATGTGAAAATTTCTATTCAACTTGATCAATCTAAATGTAATTAAATTGATTAAAATCTAATTATAAAATAATATGTAAAAATTGCTATTCAACCTTAACCAATTAACATTAATTGATTTAGATTTAAGTTTTTCATAAATCCAAACCAATTTAACCCGTGACTATTCTTAACTTACCAAGAAATGCATGTCTATTTTTTTTTTCTATATATTTTAATGAATTTCTGTAGTCCTAGTGTCCCACCATGCACCATTGCTCTGTTGTGCCATACATGTATGTATGCAGACCCACGAAACTATAGAAATATTAACAAATTAATCGCATGTATCATTAGATGAAACCTTTCACACTATATATGAATTTCTTACAATAATTAGTAGTCATAATTGTCATCTAAGCACCACGAGAGAGATATGTTTTTAATAAGGATCAGTTTCACGCCTAAAATAGATAGATAAATAAATAAATGCTTAAATATGTTTTTATTTTTTGATATATATTCAATTTTTGTATTTGATTTTTGATAAAAATTTTCTTCACATCTATTTTTTGATACTTAAAAAGTTTTGTTTTAGATTTTTGTTGTGAATTAAATGATGACGTATCTATTAAATAGATGATAATATGATTTGTAACAGTTAAAAAATTGTGAGTATTTAATATTTGATTTAAAAAATATATTAAAAGACATCCAAAATTATTATAAAAAAAGTCCATAATAAAAAAAACATGTTGACTTTCTCGTCTTCCCTGTGTGCGTGACCTCCAATCAAGACCCACCGTGCGCCAGCCCTGCACGAAACCACCATAACTGACCAGATCTGATCTGTAATGCCTCCGACATTCATAATCGCGAGCGCCACCACCATTGTCTACCAGATCTAGCCACATGGACCATCACGCCAACGCAACCCTACCCTTCACCTACCACGCCAACTCCATCACCACCACCTTAACCCACCCAAACAGCACCCACAAGTTTAGATCTGAGCCAAACACCAACACCCCGCCCAACCCTTTCCACCAATCATAGTTGTTTAGAATCACAACAGAAGAATTAGAATCAGAATTAGAATCAGGACCGATCAAGTTTGAATTTTGAGCGTGACCTAGAATGTGATGAATGGTGCTCGAGATACCCAATTGGTTCCTCTCCAAGGTTTCGGTGTCAAGTTCTGGTCTTTCGAGGGATTTTCCAGAGGGGTCGTCGATGCGTGCGATGGTGCTGCAGATGAGCGTGACAGCGCGGTGGCCGCAGCTGCAAAACCATGAGAGGACGATGAGGCCAAGGAGTTTGTCAAGTTGGAGGGACTTCGCAGTGGGGTCAAAGCTGTAGTAGACCTTGAGGGGTGGCAGTGTCAGGCTCGCGCTGCAGACGTGTCGCTGATGATGGACTCGACTAGATCGCACTCTTCGATGTTCAGTACGAAAGGCCTTATTGTTGGATAATTCCGCTTTAATGCTTGGCCCAAATCCCCATGCTCTGGAAAGGGGAATGTTGACTTGGGCCCAATTCCCGAGGGTGTTGACCTCGACCCATTCTACGTTTAGGGAAGCAGAATCCCTAAACCTAATTCCTCTCTATAAATGGGTCATTTATAGATGGAGGAGGCAGACTTGGGAAAAACACAGAGAAGAGGAAGCACAGTGGAGAGTGTCTCCTGTGAGAGTTTCTTTGTGAGTGTCTCCAGCATTAGGCTGTAGAGAGAGAGAGTCTCCGAGAGGTTGAGTGCAACCCTTGTAGAAAGAGAGTGGTTCCCTCCATTGTTGGTGAGGTTGAGCATAACTCCGGCGTGTGGGCCGTGGAGTGTTTTGTAACCATTATTTTTGATAGTGGAGTTTTTCTGGACAAGGTCCCGTGGGTTTTCCTCATTGAGGTTTTCTCCCACGTAAAGCCATTGCTGTGTGTTTTACTCTCCTGTTCTTGCTTCTGATTTTGTGATTTACGTTTCCGCACTTATCGTTTGATTCTGGGTCGAGAACGATACTCCCCAGTTTTGTTGTTTGTCACTGTTTTGTGGTAGCGGAGAAGCGCACCTCCGCCGTGAATACCACAACAGAGTGGTATCAGAGCTCCAGGTTCGACGGGCTCTGACGAAGAAGACAGGATGGAGACGAGTACTAGTGGAGGTATCGCCCATGACGGGGATATGTTTAAGTTGACGGCCGACAACTTTACCTACTGGAGACCGATGATGGAAGATCATCTGTATTGCAAGGACTTGTATGATCCTATTGTCCTGGATGAGAAGCCTACAGGCAAGTCGGACAGGGATTGGGAAATCCTGAGTCGGAAGGCGGTTGCCATGATCAGGAAGTATATTGACATGTCATTGTTCGAGCACGTGTCCGAGTTCACCAATGCCTTCGAGTTGTGGAACAAGTTAGAGTCCATGATTCAGAAGAAGACTCCGAGAAACAAGGCACATCTCGTCCGCCGGCTCGTGAAGCTGGAGTACACGGAAGGGATGAGCATGATCGAGCACCTCAACACGTACAAAGGTATCGTGAACCAGTTGTCCAAGGCCAAGATGAAAATTGACAACGAGATGCAGGCTTTGTTGTTGCTGAGTTCATTGCCAGAGAGTTGGGATACCCTGGTAGTGACATTGAGCAACTCGGCTCCTGAAGGGAAACTGGAGATGGATGTCGTGACCGACAGCCTCCTGAATGAAGAAGCACGACTGATGCCAACGTGGCTGAAAGGAGTAAGTCCGACTACCGAGCTCGAGGAAAGAGCCGAGGTCGTGAGAAACGGGACAAGTCCCGAGATCGGTCAAGACCGAGGAGTGAACTGAAGTGCTTCTATTGTGGGAAGCCCGGGCACAAAAAGGCCGACTGCTGGGTTCTGAAGAAAGACGAGCAGAGTGGGTCTGTGAAGTCAGACCAGAGTTCACAGAAGAAGAGCACCACGACCGTAGTTGCCAGTGCCAATGCTGAGGTATTTCTCCTGAGAGAGGATGACTCTGTGAACATAGCCTTCGATGACTGCACCTGGATAGTGGATTCAGGCGCTTTTTTCCATGTGACCCCTCACAGAAGGTTTTTCTCCTCCTACCGGAGTGGAGATTGTGGAGCTGTGAAGATGGGGAATCAGGTAACCAGCAAGATTGTTGGTATCGGCGATGTGACCCTGACCTCGGAAGTAAGGTGCCGGATCGTGCTGAAGGACGTGAGGCACGTACCTGACATGCGGCTAAATCTAATCTCGGTGGGGAAGTTAGATGATGCCGGGCTGGTAAACAGCTTTGAGAGCTGTAGGTGGAAGCTGACCAAAAGTAATTTGGTAATGGCCAGAGGAAAGAAGGAAGGCTCCTTGTATGTGATGCAGGGAAGGATGTGTGGCGGTGAAGCCAACACAGTTTTTGATGGTTCAAGTCTGGAGCTGTGGCACAAGCGTCTCGGCCACATGAGCGAGAAAGGACTTGAAATTCTGGAGAAGAAAGAGCTATTGACCGGGTTGAAAGGACAAGTGTTGGAGAGTTGCTCGCACTGCCTAGCTGGGAAGCAGCACCGGGTTTCATTTGTGAGACCGGATCAACCGCGGAGACGGAGGCACATTCTTGACCTCGTCCATACTGACGTCTGCTCCATGTCGGAGAGATCGCTTGGAGGCGCGCAGTATTTTGTCTCTTTCATTGATGAACACTCCCGCAGAGTGTGGGTTTACCTTATAAAGACTAAGGGTCAGGTTCTCCAATACTTTAAAGAGTTCCACACAATGGTGGAGAGGGAGACCGGGAAGAAATTGAAGGTGGTCAGATCAGATAATGGCGGCGAGTACAGGGGTCCCTTTGAAGCTTACTGTAGAGAAGCTGGGATCAGACTGGAGAAGACGCCCCCCAAGACACCTCAGCTGAATGGGCTAGCTGAGAGGATGAACCGGACTATCGAGGAGAAGGTCCGAAGTATGCTTTCCAATGCAGGGTTGTCGAAAGGATATTGGGAAGAGGCAGTGAGAACCGCGGTCGATTTGATAAATCTTTCGCCGTCTCGACCGCTGAATGGAGAGATTCCAGAAGAAATCTGGACAGGTCGGAAAGCGACCTATGAACATCTGAGGGTGTTCGGATGCCGAGCCTTCGTGCATGTCCCCAAAGATGAAAGGGCGAAGCTGGATGCGAAGACGAAGGAGTGCATATACCTCGGTTCGCCGAAAACTGATTTTGGCTTTAGACTGTGGGATCCAATCAAAAAGCAGATTGTGAGAAGCCGAGATGTAGTCTTCCATGAGGATGAGACCATCCATGACATCTCGAAGCCCCAAGTCTGGGTTACTGTCCGAGGAGAAGAACCCGTCCCTCAAGTGCATGCAGAAACAAGGGGAGAAGTCAATGAAGAAATCGCTGAAGGCGATGTTGAAGATGATGACCAGCAAGATGCCGATGATACCAGAACCCGGAATGAAAGTGAAGAGCCGAGTTCCGAGGACGATGAAGAAGAAGAACAGCCGAGATACCCCACGAGAGATAGAAGACCTTCTACAAGGTATCCACCTGACGAATATACCGTAATTGCTAAAGAGGGCGAGCCCCAGAGTTACGAGGAAGCGGTGGAGAGCCCAGAAAGCGGCGAATGGGAGAAGGCCATGCAGGACGAGATGAAGTCATTGCATGAGAATCAGACGTATGAGCTGACCGAGCTACCTAAAGGGAGGAGAGCTCTGAAGAACAAGTGGGTGTATAAGCTCAAGCAGGAAGAGAACGGCAAGAGGCCGAGATTCAAAGCCCGGATTGTAGTGAAAGGCTGCAACCAGAAAAAGGGGATAGACTTTGATGAGATATTCTCCCCTGTGGTAAAGATGACCTCGGTCCGAACAGTTTTGGCAATGGCAGCTGTTGCAGACCTGGAGGTAGAGCAGATGGATGTAAAAACGACATTTCTTCACGGTGAGCTGAAGGAAGAAATCTTCATGGAGCAACTAGAAGGGTTTGAAGCTCCGGGATCAGAAGGCATGGTGTGCCGATTGAAGAAAAGTCTCTATGGCTTGAAGCAAGCACCTCGCCAGTGGTACAGGAAGTTTGATTCCTTCATGACCGACCACAAGTTCATGAAGACGGAGGCCAACCACTGTGTTTTTGTGAAGAGGTACGAGACTGGTGACTTCTTGATCTTGCTACTATACGTGGATGACATGCTGATAGTAGGACAAGACAAGGTGAAGATTTCCGCCCTGAAGGAGGCGTTGAGATCGTCCTTTACTATGAAGGACCTCGGTCCAGCAAAGCAGATCCTTGGGATGAAGATCATCCGGGATAAGAAGAAGAAGCTGCTGTGGCTAAGTCAGGAAAAATATGTTGAGAAGATCTTGAAGAGATTCAACATGGACAAAGCCAAGACAGTGAGCACCCCCTTGGCCGGACATTTGAAGCTGAATGAGAGGCAATGTCCGAGGTCAGATGAAGACCGAGAGGAGATGGAGAAGATCCCGTACCAATCTGCAGTCGGAAGTTTGATGTATGCAATGGTTTGCACCCGATCCGACCTGGCACATGCAGTTGGTGTGGTTAGCCGGTATCTTTTGAACCCCGACCGAGAACACTGGGAAGCAGTGAAGTGGATCTTCAGATACCTCTGAAGAACGACCAAGCTGTGTCTTCAGTTTGGAGGAAGCAAGGCCGAGTTGCAAGGTTACTCGGATGCTGATTTAGGGGGAGATTCCGACTCGAGGAAGTCGACGACGGGATATATGATGACCCTGGCTGGAGGGGCAATCTCGTGGCAGTCAAGACTGCAGAAGTGTGTGGAACTATCGACGACAGAGGCCGAGTATATTGTCGCGACCGAGGCGTGCAAAGAGTTGCTGTGGATGAAGTGTTTTCTCCAGGAGCTCGGCCACAATCAGGACAAGTATGAGCTGAAGTGTGACAACTAGAGCGCTATTCACTTAGCGAGGAACTCGACGTATCACTCCCGCACTAAGCACATTGACGTGAGGTATCACTGGATACGGGATGCGGTGGAGGCCGAGAAGCTCACACTTGGGAAAGTGCACACAAGTCAGAATTGGTCTGACATGATGACGAAGCCGGTGCCAGCAATGAAGCTTGAAGATTGCTGTGAAGGAGCCGGGCTTGTGAATTCGGCATGATGAAGCCGAGGTGTAGAGGCCGAGTTGCAGAGTGAAGATCTCGGACCTCAAAAGTGGAAGACCGGATTATGCCGGGTGACCGACTTGTCGCATTGAAAGTGGAAGGGGGAGAATTGTTGGATAATTCCGCTTTAATGCTTGGCCCAAATCCCCATGCTCTGGAAATGGGAATGTTGACTTGGGCCCAATTCCCAAGGGTGTTGAGCTCGGCCCATTCTACGTTTAGGGAAGCAGAATCCCTAAACCTAATTCCTCTCTATAAATGGGTCATTTATAGATGGAGGAGGCAGACTTGGGAAAAACACAGAGAAGAGGAAGCACAGTGGAGAGTGTCTCCTGTGAGAGTTTCTTTGTGAGTGTCTCCAGCATTAGGCTGTAGAGAGAGAGTCTCCGAGAGGTTAAGTGCAACCCTTGTAGAAAGAGAGTAGTTCCCTCCATTGTTGGTGAGGTTGAGCGTAACTCCGGCATGTGGGCCGTGGAGTGTTTTGTAACCATTATTTTTGATAGTGGAGTTTTTCTGGACAAGGTCCCGTGGGTTTTCCTCATTGAGGTTTTCTCCCACGTAAAACCATTGCTGTGTGTTTTACTCTCCTGTTCTTGCTTCTGCTTTTGTGATTTACGTTTCCGCACTTATCGTTTGATTCTGGGTCGAGAACGATACTCCCCAGTTTTGTTGTTTGTCGCTGTTTGGTGGTAGCGGAGAAGCGCACCTCCGCCGTGAATACCACAACACTTATGGCGACATTCCTGGAAGCTATGGTTGTGTTGGGGGCAATAATAGGAGGTAGGAGCGACGAGGAGGTTGAAGGGGTGGGGGTGTTTGTAAATAATCTACTAGTAGTGGGTTTGGGTAGTTTATAATAATGTTGCACATTTTATTTTTTAGTGAATTAAAGATAATAAATAATTCAGTTCGATTTCGGTCTTAGAAATCGTTTGAGTTCAGAGACATATTTTAGTTTAATATTCTTAAATGAGTATGATTTGAAATTTAGAATATCATGTACCAAACTAAAAAAATTATATGATTTATGTGATTTTTGTGTTGAACCGAATCACGAACAAAGATTGGTTTGCACGAAGTCTAAGTTTCAAACTCTGTTATAAAAAAAAAAGACATTTGCTCACCTTTTGAATATTAAATTTAGCTAATGTCATTAGTTAAATTTAAATTTTTTACTTTAATTGATTTTGACAATTTTTAATTACTAAAAATTTAATTTTAAAATAGGTGTGTATGATTTTTTAATTATATAAATTGTATTATTAAATATTTAATAAACATATCATCACTTAATTAATGATAGTGATCTAAAACAAAAATTTTTAAAATATCAAGAGAATATGCAAAAAAAATATATTAGAAATCAATCACAAAAATTGAATATGTAATGAAGATTAAAAATATATTTAAATTATAAATAAAATTAAGGAAAATAACTCATTGGAAAAGTGTACTATCAAGAGTTGTAAGTAGTAACCCAGACTCATGTGACTTCTTGTTCCTTTCCCACTTTTATTTTTTAAATTCTGATTACTTGACTACATTTCTCATGTGAAACTTCTTGTTCCAAGCGAAATTTAACACGTTCACATGATCATACATGGCACTCACCTTTCGATTATCTGATATTAATTTAATTGATTGATTTGACAAGCTTGAAAAAATAATTTGTTCCGATTTACTTTTAGCAAACGTACCATTATATTGTTTTGACTTCTATTTTTTAGCAATATCATGAAAGTCAAATAATTCGTACATCTTGCAGTTAATTTCTTTATAACCTCGACCCTGAACCTGCAAAATGCAAACCACACTTCAGAGTTGGTGTTAAGGCATATAGTGTAAAAAATATTCGTGTTACAAAACCAAACCAATGAGAACTTTTACCTTACATCCAAAAAAACAACACTATTAAATGTTTAACGGCAAAGTTAAGAAAAACAAAAAAAAATAATAATAAATCCCCATGCCACCAGTAGTTTATCTTTCCATGTTTTTTCTGTTCCTTCCCTTCTCTTACTTCAATTCTGAGTTGTGCCAAGAAGGGAATTCATCCCTTTAAGCCCAAGTGCCGTACAATAGTGTCTTGGTTCGTTTATTTGGTGGTTCAATTTGTAGTTTGAAATATGATTTTGCGTATGTAGATTGACTATAATAGTCAAGAATCTTAAGTCAACTTTTATCTTTTCAAAAAATGCGGGTTTAATTCTGTCCGATGCTACTAAAATCCTATTTGATAGGCAACCCTCCATAAAAAAATTTCTTGACACTCACAGATTAGTAGCAGTAGCATCAGACATAATTAAACCCACGTTTAGGCCTATATAACAATTTTCGAGATAAGTCTATAATAGTTGCAACTTCAACATGTCATTGGTGCATGTCTCTCCGTTCGACTACATTTTGTGACTGAAAAAAGAAATCTGATTTGATTTGATAAACCATGTCACTGAAGGAGAGGGAATATTTCAAAGCAAATATATAAGTAACATCCAAAAAAATCCCAAGGTCCTATACTATTTTCATGTGTTTATTGAAATTTTTTCAAAAGAAAGGGTGAGCTTAAACAGGAATACAGATGGACAGCAAAAAGTTTATTGCCAGTCAATGTGTTGTTGACACTTGACAGTACCAAATTATCTACCTTATTTCTTAATATTTTTTGCCCTTTCACTAGTTTTTACCACTGTTCCAATTTCATGACCGATGAACTGAATTTTAGATCCATATGTTTGTCCAATGTCAAGAAATTTTGTGGATTTAAATGACAATTCATTGTATAATTAAGCAGTCTTTATTCAATACACATCAAATTACTTTATGACTTTATCTGATGTATTCCTTTTAACATAAAGAGCTACATTTTTGCATCTTTGACCCCATTTGATTTTTGTGGTCTGGAGGTATCTCTCCCAACTTCGTGGTAGACCCTTCATCTTTTTTTCCCACTTTTCTAGAATCCCTCACCTCTGTATCCTACGTGCCAATATGCTCAGTCTTTTTATTTTTAGAGAGGTTTATTGATCTAACCAACATTTAAAAAGTAAATACAACATAACTATCTTTTTACCTTGTCTAAAAGATTGATAAGATTTTTTTTAATGCTAAATCTATTTAACAGATTGATTTCTCCCAACAAATATTTTTTCATGCACCCAAACTAGAGATCAAACTCCTCACCACATGTTTAAGGGATCAAATTATCTACCAATTATATCAGTTGGTGATTAATAAGAAAAAATAAATTACAAAATAATACATTGTATTTTCTTCACCGAATAAATTCGTTAGAGATATTGCTTAATTTTTCGAAACAGTGGTTTTTCATGCTAACCGGTAATGTGCAAAGTGCAGAGATAGTAAAATGGTGATTATTTCTACAGCTATATATGGCACATTGGTTAGCCAAATCGTACAGTAATTTTAACATAAGCTGATGTACTAGTCTTATCAATTAATAACTAAATAACTAGCATGCCCTTTGAAAGGTAGGTTATTAACTTTCGTTCGTAAACAATTGATCTAAAAAAAGAAATCGTATTCAATACATTGATAATGTAAAAATGGATATAGTTGGTGATGAATCATTGACAAGCGCGCAAAAGTTCAATTTCTTATTTTTTTGACTAATTTTCTCGATTTTAATAATTGTTTTTCTTTGGTGCAGATTCTGATCTAATACAAGTAATATAGAGAAAGTTTAATTTATATACACTCATCTAATAAAAATTTACTTTATCGTCGCAACATGTTAATAAATAGAAATATGTAATCAAATAATTAAATTTTATTAAATATATATAGGAAGGGGTCAAATTATTCCATGATAAGATTTTTATATTCTCCTTGATAACTTTTTACGGGGAACTTTGTGGCCAACATTTACTTATATTTAGAAAAGTATATTGCATATTAAAATAAAGTTGATTGATGAAATATTAAATAATTTTTGAATTATATGAAATTTTGTATAGATGACTTCTTATTGTGAACTCTCGTTACCAACAGTTGAATTAATGAAATTCTATCAAGAGTGTCTCCTCTTTCTATTACTTTTGTCATAAAAAAATTAATGAAATTCAATATCTAAAAAAGGATTTATTAAATAAAGAAAATTAAGCATTACTTACTCATCAAATAAGTTGATTTTTCTGAGCCACTGCAGGGTTGCTCTGTCTCATAAAACATTGTCAGTACACTTCAGCAGCTCCACAAAGGACTCTCACTTACCAAATCTGTCAAAAATTTAAACGCATGAAAATTTAATTCAGTAGGTTTTATTAGGTTTACAATAACCTACCACACTTATTGAACACTGCTTTTATCTTCTCTCCCCCCCCCCCCCCCCCCCCCCCCCC
>CM023959.1:28239763-28281123 GCA_013407115.1 Glycine latifolia | reverse complement strand
CCCCCTTTTTATTTTGTTTTTCACTAACTTTTTATTGTCGTTGCTCAATGAGCAATTAATTTCATCTAATTGGATGATGACATGATTGTTAAAAGGTTGAGGAGCGACAATGGGAATTCTATTGGATGAGTGTTGGTCCATCTTGCTGCTTTGAGAAGTCCAGCGTCTTTATATGCAAATTAGATAGCCAATTCTATGTCACAACAAAGTAAACCTTCTATCTTCTACACCTTTGATGTAACTTGACGATGCAAAATTATTTGTAGACTCTTCCTGACCTTTTAAATTGGTGAAATTTCACCTCCACATGCGATTTTCAATTATGTTTCAACACGTTCTATCTTTCTTCTTTTTTTCTAGACTACATGTATTTTCAGTAGAAATAATTCTATTTGAGTTGAATAAGCATGTTCTATCTAATTTCAATTCATTTAATCTATCTATCTAAGACATTTATACTCATTTAATTGGGTCTGCATCAGGGTTCCATCATTCAACTTAATAATAAATTTTGTCTAAAAACTATTCAATTCTCAGAATTCATTTGGAAATTTAGTGAACCAGTCAGGTTGATTCATCTCACAGAACTTGCCAGCTAAAGAATTGGTGGAGAATTGACTATACCAGTCCAAAACCAATAAAACTAGTGGTGAATTAGTTAGAATTATTTTTTCTATTTCCAACTCAATTAATAAACTATTTTGCAAATGAAGGTTCAATATAAAGTTATAAGAGCCTATACATGAGACTCTCGTGTAAGACATAAGATGATTTGTACGGTTTTAACTTTTATGTATGTAGTGAACATGAATCCTCAATTCAACATCTTAACTTTTACTCATTTTTACAAATTTTTACGCATTAAGAAGTTTATTTCCTTTTTTATGCAGCAATACAATAAAATTCTATACCTCACTTTTTGTTGTATTTCAGTAAGTTCTTAATGTGATATTTCATAATTGATTATTATTACCTTTCTATTAATTATTTTTTTATTTTATATGTCATATAATATGATTCAATTGTAATTAAAATGTCATAACTATATATATATATATAAAAGGAATAGGAAAAAAATTATTCTAATTCTAGAGAAAGTTGAAACTGGAGTGGACTCTTTCTAACCATACTAAGTAATCTGTTCAACTGTCAATACATAATATTACAAATATGTAACACTGTTAAGTAGCTATCGTGTCCTAGGAATGTTAGTAACATTTTTATTATTATTAATTAAAATTTATTAAAATTCATTAAATAAAGTAAGTTTAATTTATTCATTTTTTTGTAAAATATTTTGCTGAATTTTCATTTTTTAATAAAAATAACGTAATTCATTATTATTTTGTAAATTTTAATAAATAATGTTATAATAACCAAGGTTTAATAAATATAATAAAAAGAAAGAAAAATTTAAATTTATTAAATTTCTGTCGCAATAGCATTAGTGACGGAATTAGTGATGGATTTTGCGACGAATTTAGAGACGGATTTTATGGCGCCGTTAGCGTGAGATTGGCGCCAGTAGCGCCATAATGGCTCCAGAAGGCCATTTTTCACTGGTATGTGGCGCTGGTAGTGCCAGAGTGGCGCCGGTAGCGCTAGAGTGGCGCCGGTAGCGCTAGAGTGGCGCCAGTAGCGCCATATGGGCACTGGTAGCGCCAGAAACGGCGCTGGTAGCGCGGAAGGCATGTTAGAGGCCAATTTCCTCTGGAACCTAGCGCCGGTAGCGCCAGAATGGTGCCGGTAGCGCGGGAACACGTACTAGGGGCCTATAAAAGGCCATTTTCGCGTTTTGGGCCAGCAAAACTGCTTCTTCTTCTTCCTCTGAGCCATTTCCTCCATTAATGAAGTAAAAAACTTCATATCTTCTCCATACTTCATCTAAACACTTCCTACCCAACTAGAAACTTGATTAGAACTCCTCCATAAGCTAGATTTCAGCTTCCATTTCTTGAGAAAATCATCAATCGGAGAAATCCTGTTCTCTAGGGAACTTTGGGAAAACTGAGTTTGGAAGGGAAAGAAGGCGATTAAAGGACGTCAGAACTTGGAGAAGTGATCTTTCAGCCTTCCTCGATTGTTTAGAGGTAAGAAACTCAAGTTTTACCGATTGATTTGGGAATTTGTTCTTGGGATGAATAATAACCCATTTGTGATAGGGCTGGAATTAGGCTTAGGTTCTTTAGAAAAGTATGCTCAGGAGGTTGTTCTGATGAATAATAAGCTTTGAATCATGACTATTGATGAAATTTGGTTTTGACTCTGATATCTGTATGAGTAGGAAGAATGATGATTAAATGGAGGGTATCATGACATGTATGAGCATGTTTGCTTTTACTAAAAATGTTCATGAGACTATATAGAAGATGATTAAGCGTTGAATTGATTATTTTGAATAACTTGGTTATTCTTGAAATACAGAAGGGTTAAGCAATTGTATGCTTTGAATTAGCTTATGCAGAGTCTTAGAGGGACTCTAGTGCCTTGGTTAGGCCAAGTTAGATCCTGTTGAGGGTCTGTGAACCGCCAATAAGGTGGTTAGCTCTAATAACCCTAAGATAGAAAACAAAACGGTGTTAATGGAAAGGAATAGAGTTTCCTTTCATTCTAACGGTTGAGGACCGTTATTGATTGATTGTTTGTATGTCTTGTGTAGGGCGTGATACAGACATTGCTGGTGGTTGTGACCACGAAGCCGGGAGAACCGGTGTAGCACTGAGAGCAGGTAAGCTCTTTGTTCTTGGGAGTGTTTCCCTTGATTGTGTTCCACCATACTCCAGAGGAAGTGATGCTTATTGTATGAATTGATGCATGTATATTGAAATTGTGTGTTACTATTCTGATTGGAATCATGTACTTGATATACATGGATTAAGGCTATGTGTGTTGATTGATGAGATTTCTCTAGCCAGTAGAATAAAATAGAATATATATATATATATATATATATATATATATATGTTTGAGAAGTCCTGATGAGAAATGTGCCCATATAAATGGATGTAGCTTCCTCAGGCTAATGATAGAAAGTCCTGATGAGAAATGTGCCCATATAGATGGATGTAGCTTCCTCAGGCAAATAGTAGGAAGTCTTGATGAGAAATGTGCCCACATAGGTGGATGTAGCTTCCTCAGGCATTGATAAATGATATATATATGCCATGTACATGTGATGTGTTTAATAGTCTGATGGCTAAATGATGATGATGTATGTTATAAAAAGGGTGATGATGAACCCTTGAGACAT
This sequence comes from Glycine latifolia, assembly GCA_013407115.1. Taxonomy (NCBI): domain Eukaryota; kingdom Viridiplantae; phylum Streptophyta; class Magnoliopsida; order Fabales; family Fabaceae; genus Glycine; species Glycine latifolia. The sequence goes on along the minus strand of CM023959.1, from coordinate 28,277,873 downwards.
ATGTATATGTGGTGATATGGCTTGAGAGCTGTGATGACTAGTTTGTAATGCTAATTTTGATATTATATGCATAGAAGTGAACCAGGGGGAGGAAAGACCTCCAAGGACCCTGAGTTTATTGAGATTGTTATCTCACCCCTGTTGGGGATTATGTTTTGCAGGTAATACTCAGGAAGCGGCTGATAGATCCTAGGGCAAGAGGCCCGAGTAAAGGGATATGGTTCTGAGGGAACCTTAGGCATAGAATTTGAGAGCATGTTTGCTCTACTTTTGTGTCATGCCTATTGTTTTGTACCCTGAGGGGGAATTGTATAGTTTTGAGATATACATTGTATATTATGATAATTCACCATATATGATGTACAGTTGTTGATAATGACGATTGATGATGTCATTTTGTTTATCGCTTTCAAATTGATTATCTGTGATAATTGCTGCACTTAATGACCATAAATCAATGTTAATGAACCGGATGCATACGGGGCGTTACAAATGTAGACTTTGAATCTGTTTACAAAAATTAATAGACATGCATTGTCATTTGTCAATATAATTTTTTTGTACACATTTATTATAAAAGTAAAAAAAAAATCCATCACACTTGGGAAATACATATAATAATGTAAAAAATATTTATTCTACAAATACATTAATTATTTATTCATAAAAAAATACTGAGGAAAAAATAGTGATACATCACTGCTATGACTTCAGCAGTGAGAATGGATAAGGGAGAGAGAGAACAGTAACACATAGTAAAGAAAATATAAGGAAAATCCAAAAAAGAATCCATGTAAGCAACTAGAAGACCAAAACTAGCGGTTGCGCGAATCTTTACCTTAAAATAACGACTTTGCTTCATGCGTCTTATGTAATAAATAACAAATAACTATAAAAACCTTCTCTCCTCCTAGCTTCTTGCTTTCTTTTTTCTTCTTTTTTTTATTTTACACACTACAAAATTTCCTTGCTACGTTTTCTTTTTCATTCGTTTCACCAACTTGGCATTGGCCTTTCATGTCATAATGGTTTCATTTTCCTCGTCGTCATAATTCATCCTTACCCTTCTCTCTGCAACTCCGAATTGTTTCAAATCTCAAAAGGTTATAAAGAAAGGAAAAAAAAAGTTAGAGAGAGAAGAAGGCCACTCGCTCACAGGCACAGCAATAATTCACACTTTTCTTTCCAACAAGTATCTTCTTCTCTCTCTCTTTATTGCCAGCTCTGCAACCTTGTCCTCCCCATACCTTGTTTCTTCTTATCTCTCTCTCTCACACACACAAACCAAACCATCATCACGCATTGAGATCTCAGGTTCGTCCATTTTCTCTGATCACTGTTCCTTTTTTCTTCTTATACTCAAATGTCAACTGAAATGCTCTTAATTTCTCAGCCTTGATCTCATGCTGTCATCGTTTTTTCTGACTCAAGTGTCTTGGCTGCTGATCTGGGTGGGTCCCATATTGTGGTAACTTTGATGGGTTCTTCTTGTTTTTGTGATCACTGTGGTTTTTGATCTTTTGGGCACCACCCTCTTGTTTTCGTATTGGTTCACAGTCTTCAGCTCTTTGATCATCTGTCTTATTGTTCTTTTGGTGATCTCGCGACTGTGTCCATTTGTGATGACATGCATTGTTTTGGTTTTGTTAATCAAGCTTTGATCAATGTCTTGTTTTTTGTTAGCTTTTAGTTTGACTGAGAATTGGCTAAATGAGCATTAGATCTTACTTAGTATTCAACTTTGTAGCAACTAATCAACTCGATCCCCTACATTATGGTCCAAAATTCTTCATGTGTTTAAGCTTAGTTGCAGTGTTTACTACTTGATTGTCAGCTCAGAATCTGATCAAGTATGTGCTCAAAATTCCTTGATCTTTGGTAAAAACTATCAAGTGAACAGTTCTTGTCCAGTGCATAGCCATCGCGATCATAAATTACTTTTCGGCTCTTAGATAGCTTCACAGATTTCAGAAACTGAAAATTTGGAATGCTGAATCCATTTGGCTATCAAGGACTTGGACTTGATTTTAGGCATGCTGTATGATGGAGAAGGCAGTGACTGAGCAATATATTATCTGAACTCTTTGCAGCAATTCACATATAGAGCACTTCAATCTGATAATGCTGCTGCCAGTTTGCAGTATACACCTATTTGGAGAAGTGGACAATTTGCAAAGAGACATGGGTGGGTTGCTGTGCTGAAAATTATACAGAAGTAATCTACAGTTGGATTGATAATCGATATGAAAGGGACACTGGACTTTTTCTATCTGTCTGTTTGTTCAACAGTTAAAATTTAGTGCTTTATATCTTTATAAATCCATTTAGTGGTGAAAAAATGTGTACACTGTAGTTGTATACAAGGTGCCAAGTTGGATTTAATCATACTTTCACTAAGCAGGGTATACAAGGTGACTAGAAGGATATCTTGAACAATATTTTAGAAAATTGAAACAGGACATCTCATGTACTGAGAGCATTAGTATTCAGATTCATCGTATAAGCTAGTGTCTAACCAAATCATATAAAATTATAGTAATTAGGAAATTTTATTATTGTATTGATTTTATCAATTCTATACAGACAGCCAATGCTGTGTAGTTGAAACACACAATTTATTGCCTCTATCTCTTTTCTATGTTTACTCTCAACATGGTATCAGCTTGGAGGGAGGCAATCTTCAATCCATGTTTCAACTGTGGTTTACTGGTCTCCCTTTTCCATGTCGTTTTTCCAGCAAACTCCTCCTTCTCTGCTGTCTTCACTCATCAGTCCTTTTCTCCAATGACCATTCTGGTCTTCATTTTAAATCCAAATGACTGTTGCATAATGGTGTGTTAGATATAACCTGTTCATGATCCTTCACCTAACATCTTGAGCTTTTGGGATAGTTGGTTCGCAGCATCATGATCCCAAATAGAATGGCAGGCTAAAGCCTTATATGATGATAGTCCTGAAGTAAGCTAGCTTATGAACTAAAAAACCAATTAGTTGTATTATAGAGTCAGTGCAAGTATAGGACTGTAACCTTCCTTTGATAGGACAAAATTGTATGTTCTAGTTAACTAATATATGCCCACAGATAGGTAAGTGTCTAGTTAACTAATACAGCATAATGACACTGCTCAGTGTGTCCAATCAAAGTTCACATTCTGTTCTATTTTCCTTGGCTGCACCCCTTTTGGTCGAACCAAAATATACAATTTTTTAACACTGCGTCCTGTTTTATTCTATTTTCATAAGGCACCAAAAGTAGAATACAACACCTTCTATCCCATTTTAATGGGTCTACCAAATGCTACTGAAATTGTTGCTACTTCTGTTCTCATGCTTGACAACTATACATGATTTTATATGCTAAAACATTATTAACTCTGCTTCCTCTCACGCAGTGGATTACTTTGGAATTTGTAGGTGTTAGCTGAAAAGACAGTATTTTAGAAGGAATTTTCAGCCATGTCTAGTGCTACAAAAGTGTTGGATCCAGCATTCCAGGGAGTTGGTCAAAAAGTGTATCCTTAATAAAAGGGTGATTTATAAAAGAAATCATGAAAATTATAATTGTTTCATTTAATAATAAAGAAAGAACAGTACTTCTAAGAGAATGATCAAGCAGCACTATGTAACTGATATTCAAAGATAAGCATTATTGTTCTAGTTATATTATTATAAGTTGGATATATTATCTACTTGAGGAGTTTTAGACTTAGCTTTTTGTAGAGGCACTGAAATATGGAGGATTGAGGATTTTCAGCCAGTGCCATTGCCCAGATCTGAATATGGGAAATTCTACATGGGAGATTCTTACATCATCTTGCAGGTGTGAGCTGTATCCAATATTACCTCATGTGTGTTTATACATTGCTAAACTTTATGACTGTATGAAGACACTAGAGGCTGAATGTTGTGGAAACAGTTTATGTTTTTCTGTTTGGACTGTGAACAATAAAATTGCATTTTAGTACTTGTGAGATTGAAACAAACAATATAATGCCAATTATGGTATTGAAACTCTAGATCAAACAACATACACAGTATAATAGAGAAAGTAACTTCTATCCACATAGATCTCAAAAGGGTGACTAATTTCAACTTATAATTCTAGGGGAACAGCACAGCTTGTATGATATATATAATAATATAAATAAGGAAACACTTAAGTCTTTAGCAGAATCCCTACTCTTAAAAATGATAGTCTTCAATTAAATTCCAATATTGAGTGGAGATATATATTTCTACTTTTTGTTTTAAAAGTATTGGGTGTTGATTTCAAGTTTATTTGCAGACAACACAAGGCAAAGGAGGTGCTTATTTGTATGATATTCACTTCTGGATTGGAAAGGATACAAGTCAGGTAAGTTTGGCCGTCACCCTCCCCTACTTCCAACCTCTCTCTTGTCCCATTCAGTTTTTCTTCATATAACAAAAGAGGTGACTAAAATATTGAACCCTGTAATATAATGTTTTTAAGAAAAGTTATTGTTCCAAGTTTTGTGTTTATGTTTCTTCCAGTTTCACTCTTTTTACTTTTCATTTTCTCTTTCTGGTTCTAAAGTAAGTTTATATATGATGGTTCACAATTTGGAAATTCTTGAACCAATATATGTGGATGGAAGAATAATCTATATTGATATGGTGATTTTCCTTGTAGGATGAGGCTGGAACAGCAGCCATTAAAACTGTTGAACTCGATGCATCTCTTGGAGGACGTGCAGTGCAACACAGGGAAATTCAAGGGCATGAATCTGACAAATTTTTGTCCTACTTTAAGCCATGTATAATTCCATTAGAGGGGGGTGTCGCATCTGGATTTAAAAAACCTGAAGAAGAGGAGTTTGAAACACGTTTATATGTATGCAGAGGAAAAAGAGTTGTCAGAATAAAACAGGCATAGTGTTCTCTATTCATGTACTTCTCAAATTCGGTGCACATTTGTTGACTGAAAATGTGATACAAAGTTTTCCTTATGCAGGTCCCTTTCGCACGGTCTTCACTGAATCATGATGATGTATTCATCCTAGACACTCAGAATAAGATTTATCAATTCAATGGTGCAAACTCCAATATCCAGGAAAGAGCCAAGGCTCTAGAAGTTATTCAGTTGTTGAAGGATAAGTATCATGAGGGCAAATGCGATGTTGCAATTGTTGGTAAGGGCAAAAGGCACTTGTTTTCCCATCACTTGATGAAAAGCCTACCATGTGATTTTGAATATATGATCTCCAAGTGTGTATTTTGATTTGTTTGTGACTATAAAAAGGTGACCCACATTTCAGATGATGGCAAGCTGGATACTGAGTCAGACTCAGGTGAATTTTGGGTTCTCTTTGGTGGTTTTGCTCCCATTGGGAAGAAGGTAATTAGTGAGGATGATATCGTTCCAGAGACCATTCCTGCTCAACTCTATAGGTATAGCTCCATAAATCTTCTTGATTGCAACTCAAGAAAATGAGTAGAAAACTGTATGTGATCAATTATACTTATCTTACATTTTAAAAAGGGATATAGGTAATTTTTGTTGGGTCAATACTGCCTTCAGGAATTCTTTTCTTTTCTTTGTCAACTTTATACCTTATCATCCCTTTTATTTTTATCACCTTAGAATATAAAATTTGATTTATTATTGCATTTTAAGCAGCAGATGCTGGTGCTGAGAGAAGTGCATTATGTATTTTGTGCTGGTTGTGAATGTTTTTTTTTTATGAAACATAAGAAGATATATTGATTGAAACTAGGGGGTTTTGAATTCTTCTCATTATGTCTGAAGTTGAAGATGTCATGTCCTTGCTGTTTGCTGGCTTATACTAGGACTGTGATTATTTTCTGCTAGATATATAATATTAAATCTATTTTTTAAACTTTTTTTCTCCTTAATACTTTTAGCAGTATAGATTTTTCTTTTTTAGTTTCTGGTTTATTTCTCTGTTTTATGATGTGTGCTCTATGCATTTAAGTTTCTTGATCTGGAGGATATGTCCTTGTTCCTGCAGTATTGCTGATGGTGAGGCCAAGCCTGTGGAAGGTGAACTTTCAAAATCACTGCTGGAGAACTACAAATGCTATCTATTGGACTGTGGTGCTGAGGTATTTATCTGGGTTGGCCGGGTAACACAAGTTGAAGAACGAAAAGCAGCTTGTCAAGCAGCTGAGGTAATGCAATTGCAAGTTCCATTTCTTCATATGCTGGTTTGAAGTGGAGTCATTAATGTTACTGATATGTTCAGGAGTTTGTCACAAGACAAAAAAGGCCGAAATCTACAAGGATTACCAGAATCATTCAAGGTTATGAGACACATTCTTTTAAGTCCAACTTTGATTCTTGGCCATCAGGATCTGCTACTAACAGTGCTGATGAAGGAAGAGGAAAAGTTGCAGGTGGATATTATTTCTTCTCACTTGGAATTTGGCTTGGATTTTTTACCAATCATTCATAAGAATGGTATTTTTTTGTACTGTCAGCTTTGCTTAAGCAGCAAGGTATGGGTGTGAAAGGGGTGACAAAAACTACCCCAGTTGTTGAGGAAATTCCACCTCTGCTTGAAGGAGGTGGAAAGATGGAGGTGATTTTGTAATTTTTTTAATTAGTTTCTTACCTCAATTAAATTATGCTAGCTAACATTAATGTTATTTGATATTTCCAGGTATGGCAAATCAATGGAAGTGCTAAGACTCCCTTATCTAAGGAGGATATTGGTAAATTTTATAGTGGAGATTGTTACATAGTACTGTACACTTATCACTCTAGCGAGAGGAAGGAAGACTACTACTTGTGTTGTTGGTTTGGAAAAGACAGCATTGAGGTAATTTCAATCCCTCTAATTTGAGATCAAAATATGTTGTGATAATTGTAATAAATTGTTTACATTCACTTTATAGTGCTTACCTTATTGTTAAGACTGGCCTAGAATTTCCATGCTTGGCCAAAAATATTATTTCTTAGAATGCTTTTAATGTCAGTGGATGTGATAACATTCTGTATATAGAACAGCTTTACTGGGGAGCATACTATGGAATTATCTTGGCTTTATTAAATGGCAATAGGATAAAGATGGTCAAAATATGCTGTTTCAATAAGCATACTTTATGACTGTGTCAAAGTGGATGACGTTCCACATCAAGCTAGCAATATGATGTGTGTGTTGTGTTGTATCCGTGAGCTACTGCAATGGGTGCAACCTGATATGATCTTCTGAACTTTTTGGGGTGAAAATCTGTATCTTTTTTTCTGAATCATATAAGATGGAACTTGATTCTTTGGTCAGTAAAATTACTTACGCTGAAAAATAAGATTGTTGAAGACCAGGGATCTATAAAAAGAATAAAACTAGCTTGTTACCAAGTTTGGATCAAAGAACATAATGAATTTACTACACATGAAGACTCCGAGCAAGAATATGTGCTGAGAAAAAAAAAGATAGGATGTAAAGGAAATCCCTTTTTCGAACTAATATCAGTATTTTACAATCCAATCATTCTGTTCTTTTGGAATTAATGTTTCTTGTCAGTGTATCATGACATTTGCTACATGAAAGTGCTTGTTTTGTGTGTTGGGGGTGGGCGAGTGGGGGGAGAGGGAGATGGATTTTTATTAGGAAAAAAAGTTTTCATGATCAACATAACAGATTTATTCAGTATGCAACTCTCCTAAATAGTACATATTTGTGCATCTATAAATTGATTTTCTTTATATAGTACAATATTTCAATATCTTAATCTTGATTATGTTCTCTAAGAATTATATATCTTCCATGACTCATATGTTGATACATAATGAATTTCACACTAATACTTAGCTTGCAACTTTCTTTCATACTAATAATCCAAATCATTGCTGTCCACTGTTCAGCTGCAAAACACATGATATAACAACCTGATTTGGTATTGCTTATTTTTCAGGAGGACCAAAGAATGGCTATTCGATTGGCTAACACAATGTTTAACTCATTAAAGGGTAGACCTGTTCAGGTATCCGTAATGTGATATTAAGTTGGGAATATTGCTTGGAAACTCTGTATAATTGTAATAGTTTCTTGCAGGGTCGCATATTTGATGGTAAAGAGCCACCACAGTTTATTGCTCTTTTCCATCCATTGGTGGTCCTCAAGGTATCATTTGCAAAATCCAATGCTATTTTTATTAACATATAGAGATTGTATGAAGTTAATTAGTTTACCTGACTTGTGTCTAACTCAGGGAGGCTTGAGCTCTGGTTACAAAAAATTTATAGCAGATAAAGGTTTGCCGGATGAGACATACACAGCAGAGAGTGTTGCACTTATTCGGATTTCTGGAACATCCATTCATAATAATAAAGTGGTGCAAGTAGATGCAGTATGTTCACTTTAAAATTTAACTTATTCAATTTTTCCACCGTAGTTATTTTTGTAGGGCTACTTTCTCTACTAGCTGACAACAATTATGTTATTCTTGTTCAGGTGGCGGCATTGCTGAACTCTACAGAGTGTTTTGTCCTGCAATCTGGCTTAGCTGTTTTTACATGGCATGGGAATCAATGTTCCCTTGAGCAGCAGCAGCTTGCAGCAAAAGTTGCTGACTTTTTAAGGGTAGCTTTACTATATGTTTTTTCCTGCTCACTTTTTTAATTTGTTCCTTTCTGTTTTGGAGGAGTTTTTATCCTCTCCGTAGTTGCACTTCACCTATTTTCTGCATATATAAAAAAAGTTTCTGAACTTTAAAGGGTGTTCCACTGCATTATTCAAGAACAATCATAAGTTAAACCATAACCAAGTTGTCACAATCTTATATGAGTCAAACACCAAGTTCCTAGTTTCTGGCAACTGGGATAGATTTACCTTTCAGGGAAGAACTCTTCTAACAAGAAAACTTAGCAAATTTGTGGAAATGGCTTTCATATTTCTGTTGTTAAACATTGTTCTTACATTTATATAGCATTTGTTACACCAAAGCAACGGGCTAACATGTGGCTATGCCTCCACCTATTTCTTTTTCACCCGTATACTAATGATTTTTTTAACATTTAGGTTAATTCATACTAGTTACATTATATGTTAACATATTACACATCCATGTCCAGCCAGGAGTTTCTTTAAAGCTTGCTAAAGAAGGAACAGAAACCTCAACTTTCTGGTTTGCACTTGGAGGAAAACAAAGTTACACAAGCAAAAAAGTCACTAATGACATTGTCAGAGACCCACATTTGTTCACCTTCTCTTTTAATAGAGGTAAAATTTCTTGTGTAGTACTTCTCTGTATAAAATTTTGTTATAAGATAGCATATTTATTTTCTGATATTTGAATGTTCTGACCAATTATTAATTTTGTATCTTCCTTTGCAACATGGATGTACCAGGAAAGTTACAGGTGAGTTTGTGACTGCAACTTCATTATGTGAACTTTCACACTACTGCTAGGAAACTTGTCAGCAGTGTTTGTCTTCTAAATCTATTCTTATATTGTACTCTTCAGGTAGAGGAGGTTTACAACTTTTCCCAAGATGATTTGTTAACAGAGGATATCCTGATCCTTGACACGCACACAGAAGTGTTTGTTTGGATTGGTCAGTGTGTGGACCCAAAAGAAAAACAAAATGCTTTTGAAATCGCCCAGGTAAACATGCTCAACAAATTAGAGCCTTCACTTCCCATATTTCCTTTTACTTGATGTACTTGATGCATAACAGAAATTTTCTCTCAGAAATACATAGATAAGGCTGCATCTCTGGAAGGACTATCTCCTCATGTACCACTATACAAAGTAACAGAAGGGAATGAACCTTGCTTTTTCACAACATACTTTTCTTGGGATCATGCAAAAGCTATGGTACCTGCTAAAACCTTAAGGAACTGCAATTTTTGTTTTCCTGTTTTCTTAAAAAAAATGTTCATTCTCACACTTTTTAATCATTGTGGCCTGTAAAGTTATAGTTTTCTGTATGTTTATGTTGATTGAAAACAGTATAATGATGTGGACCACTAATTAGGATTATCATATTTTTTATTTAAATCTTGATTAACTTCATTTTATCTTGTTTCTTTATCTTTTCCCTTAATAAGATCTTGATATCAGAATCCGGTTTCATATTCTTATTTTATTAATCAGGACAATTTTTAGATAAGATCCTATTAATTAGGGATCTCTTTAATTTTTATTTTATCAATTAGGATCAATTAGAATAATTCTTAGTTATGATCCAATTAATTAGGAATGTCTTTATTTTTAAGCTTAATGACACATTTTACCATCCAATTATCATGATTTCATGAATTTTACCATTCATGTTTTTTTTGCGCATTTTACCATCATATTTTTCAATTTTCTTGCATTTTGCCAATTCCTTAAATATGTGACAAAGTATTATGTATCCCTAAACACGACGTTGTTTTGTTATTAACATGATGGTAAAATGTGTAAAAATTAAAAAAAATGATGGTAAAATGCACGAAAATTGAAAAACATCATGTTAAAATGCTGGAAAAAAAAAGTTGGGTGGCAAAATGTGCAAAAATTGAAAAAATGATGGTAACATGCTCAGAAAAAAAGAAATTGAATGGTAAAATTCACAAAATGATGATTTAGTGGTATAATTAAGCCTTATTTTTATCTTATCAATTAGGATAATTGTTAGGGATATTTTGTAGCCTTTTCAAAGGGCGGAATATCAATGAGAAATACTTTTCCGTAAAACTTGTGTGGAGAGGTTTCATCAAGGATGAGTCTGCTTCTTGTTTTCACTATAGGTCTGTGTCTAGGCTTATGACTCAATCCTACGTAATGGTTCATAACATATAATTCTTGGCTAACTGGCTGGTTCAGTAAAAACATATTATTGGCATCAAATATGGCATTGAAAACAATTTTGAAACACAAATTTCATCTTCAAAAGAAACTGTGTGAACTAAGATTACAAGCATAAAATAGCTGCTCCCATGTATGAACCTGTGCTACTTAGTGCTATTAGCCTAGTAGTATATTTACTGATAGAAAGCGTATCAGATCTATGTGTGATTTGTGAAATTGATATATGTTGATCATGAGATTCTTGAAGAAGACTAAAAGCTAAAGTGTTTTCACCATCTCATATTCAAATCTTTGAATACAGGAAACAAAGTGAAAAAAGATGAAATTTTTGTAATTATTAGTGAAAATTAAAAAGGGAAACATATAACATTACCTTTAATAAAACAGGCTCTTGACTTAATTTGTTGAATATTCATTATCTTCCTGATGAAATGCAGGTTCCGGGGAACTCATTCCAGAAAAAGGTGACATTACTCTTTGGAACTGGCCATCCTGTAGAGGTATGAAACTGAACTTAGATCCAACAAAGGAGATTCTTATTCATGTATGATGCACCAATTCGTGAAAAATCTCCGTGTATTGGTATCAAATAAGTATATGATACTGATCTGCTTCTGATACGTATCAATTCAATAGCAAAACACCTTTAAAAATAAATAAACAAAACCTTCTGATACTTTGGTTCTTCCATTTTCTGATTTCCCAGTCTTTTCAAGTTCAAGCAAAAATATGCCTAAATTCCTACTTTTTGATATTTCTTTTCTTTCTCGAAATTACTAGTTGTATAAACTTGTGAAGATGCGATGCTGTTGGTGTTAGGTTTAATATCTATAATTATTATTGCAGTTATTTGCTTAACTAAGTTACACTAAATATGTTGACAGGAAAAGTCTAATGGGTCAAGTCAAGGAGGGGGACCAAGACAAAGGGCAGAAGCTTTGGCTGCCTTAAATAATGCATTCAATTCATCTCCTGAGACAACGTCCAGTGCGGTACAGCAACTTGTTTATAGATTATTTACTATCTTTTTTCTTTATTTTAAAGTCAACGAAATTCAAATCAATACCAGATTCTCCTAATAGGAAAAAGAGGGCATAGGGTAATGACAAGGCATTCAACCCATATATCACATTTATTCCTTATTTATTTTTGTTCATAGTTGTGACCTGTAATGGAATAATTGAGTTTGGGAAGTACAGGTATGTTGAGTTTAATATGTTCAAATTCACTTGGTGATCATAATGAAAGGACTTTCTTGGGTTTCATCTTGGAAAGTTAAGTCGTGTCATGGGACTCAAAAGAGCTATAAATTTGGCTTATGTGTTTAAATTACTCCACTTTAATACTTCATCTATGAAATATGAATACAAGTAGGACAAATACACTATAAAAGTCTTAGCATCCCACTTTAAATTGCATATGGAAGTTATACTAATGTTATAGACATTTTTTTTTCCATTTTTTCATAAATGGATTCAAGATAATAGATTCACACTAAAGCAGACTGTCATATTAAAGAAAATTAGCAGTAGTAGTGCCCTTCTACATCCTAGACTTTGTGACATTCATCCAAACTCCTAGACATCCAATTACATGTGCTAAAGCCTAAATGGATAAAGAAGCACTCATTTTTAAATAACATTCTAATATTTAATTAAGTCATAGATGATAATTGAATAAAGCAAACAATCTAATCTGTGCTCCTTTCTAACTTTTTCTACTCTGACTGACACAGGATAAGTTGAATGGGTTAAATCGAGGAGGACCGAGACAAAGGGCTGAAGCCTTAGCAGCCTTAAACTCTGCATTTAATTCATCATCTGGAACCAAAATTTATACTCCTAGGCCATCTGGAAGAGGTCAAGGATCACAAAGAGCAGCAGCAGTAGCTGCTCTCTCTTCAGTTCTTACTGCTGAAAAGAAGAAAACTTCACCTGAAACTTCTCCTGTGGCTAGCACTAGTCCTGTAGTGGAAAGTAGCAACTTTGGTGAGAAAAATAGCTCTTGTTGGATATAGGTCCTATGTGTTGCTTGTGATTATTTGACAAGTTTTATTCTTGTTCAATTCCAGACACTAAAAGTGAAAGTGCCCCTTCTGAAACGGAAGTTGTTGAAGAAGCTAGAGATGTCAAAGAGACAGAAGAAGTTGCCCCTGAAACTGGTACCAATGGGGATTCAGAACAACCAAAACAAGAAAATGTGGAGGATGGAAGAAATGACAGTGAAAATAATAATCAAAATGTCTTCAGTTATGAGCAATTAAAGACTAAATCTGGTAGTGTTGTGTCAGGAATTGATCTTAAACAGAGAGAGGTTAGTCTTGGTTTGCAAACTTTGCATGTTATTAATTTGTTTAATATGCTAACGTAAGTGTGAAAAATATGTATACCTCCCTAAATCTTTTAATGAGACAATCACTATAGTATCCCATGAATTCTATTAAGTAATATAGTACCCCAATATTTTTTGTTAATTGGAAGTCTTGATAATTATATCAGATATTGAGGGGTCTTTGTTATATTTGAAATCCTAAAGGGAGCTATATGATTATACTATGAACTTTTATGCTTTGGTTGATGATAACGTTTTTTTTTTCATCTCAACTTGTTGTTGCCTAGGCTTATCTGTCAGACAAAGAGTTCGAAAATGTATTTGGAATGGCCAAAGAAGCATTCTCTAAGTTGCCAAGATGGAAGCAAGACCTGCTGAAAAGGAAAGTGGATTTGTTCTAGACTCAGACACAATGAGCAACATATATGCTGCTTTTGCATCCTAATATATCTTGAGATGCACTAATCTGTTGGGTAGTGTGGTTTTTTTGCTATATATACCCTACTTGGATTCCTATGCATAGCACTTTGCTTTTGGCCCATAATGGACGTGGCTATATATGGTTAGTGTCCAAGTTTGAATGTGGCGCTGCCTTGGAGAGTGAGTTTTAGTTTTCTCCTTTTAAATTGAGCATGCCTCTTCTTCCTCTTGTAATGCTCACATATTATTGTAGCAACAAACACAGTGGAAAGGTTCAATTCTTTCATTTTGTCAAGTTTGTATTTTAAAAATGTGGCTTTTTTGTTTTTATCCCTTGTTGCTATTGGTTAGGGAGGCAGGTGTATATGTATTGCATGTTATACTGAGTCTCAATATAAAGAATGAAAATTTGTTTGTTTGTTATCAATGGCTATGAATTATGTACATGTGCTGCCTTGCTGCTTATTAGTTTCAAGAATCCCTCATCCATGACATATCAATGAAGCATAATTTATATTCACAACTAATCAACTATCCATTAAACCAAGCTGGTTCTTTTCGCTCTATTAAATGATAAAGGGCATTTAAATTTACTAACTATTGCTTACCAAATGGATTAAGATTTTTATTTTATTTTTTTGACAGAAGGATTAAGATTTGATTCTTAATTTGTGAGCACATAAAATTTTAATCAAGTTGCTTTCATGAAATACTCATTTCAAACATATAAGGGACTTGAATCTTGTTGAAATGATACTGGAAAACTAGCAGAGTCCATTGCAGCTTTTTACTTTTGAGTATCCTATTAATGTCTCCAACACCTATTATGAATTTATCCATTGTAAAACCTCCTTCACATAGTCCAATGCTAAGATGAATAAACCTGGCACGTGAGTTTGCTGTAGTGAAAAGCATCCCTCTTAGCTTCCAATGTCTAGCTTTAACAGAATACAACAACACACATTTTATAATCGCCAACAACACATTTCCGATAACCATAATGGAAACACCAAGCAACAAATTCCACACGACTAATACCAGTGGTGAATGGTTACTACCTTTTTCAACAAGCATGTTTGCGCCTATTATGGATGGTATAAGAGTGTTTCACTATTAGTGTATGTCTTAAAACAAACATGTCTCTATATTTTTTTTGGTTTTTAAGTTTTCACCAAGGATATCTCCTAATTCATAGTCAGAAACTAATTCATTTCGACACATATAGATCATAGAAGTGAGTTATGTTTCTACCCACAAAGTCTTCTCTGTGTTGGAATTAATGCATTTACTTACATCTCTCATGAATATTCTAGAGAAGCCTACTTCTTGGATATTCTAGAGAATTTTATATTTTCCTACACTTGATGATTCTAGAGAACTCTATATTTCTCATGTACTTGATGATTCTAGAATATGATAGAAAATAAGCCACTAGAGTAGAAGATTCTAGGTTCTCTATTTTCTAAATAAATCTAGATACATCAATGGACTAGTATAAATAGCCTTGAGATCCTAGCATTTGTAACTACCAACAACAACATCAACAACAACTTCTAATCCTTTCTTCTAATACATTCTTGAGCTCTGCAGTAGCAACTCATTCCATAAAAATAATTCTCTACATCTCTTCCTCTCCTAAAAAATATTTCCTACAAAAATAATCCAACACTCTGTACACATGATCAAGAATCGAACACCTGACAATATGCTTAAAGAACCTAGCTATATATCTATTAACTTTATTGGACCTTGTTGGTTACCATGTATCTACATTTTTATAGTATATGTAAAAAATTAAAAGCAACAATTGGTAGGAGTACATGTATTGTTCATGAATCATGCATGTGTGTAAAGTACGAACAGAAAGACATGCTAGGCGCTAAGTAAATGATATCCATGGGATAAGACATGCTTTAATCTTCCACTTAGTTGCAGTGTTGTTCCTCTGCTACTGCATAAGCCATCTGTTATTCCAGCATAGTATGATGTCCTTTGGCAATTTTGGAGATGTAGAGGAGGCCATTTGTGAGTTGTAACACAAGGGATGGTTCAGTTTCCATCGGTTTGTCCAAGGCATGGATGTCACTCATGCAGCATGATTAATTACTTTTTGTTTTATCACCTTTTACAGTTAAGTAATCAATCATGCATGGATGATCAGTATGCCATCACCTTATGACCGATTTTAGTTTACCTACTGGCTACTGTCATCTTTATAAGTGCCTACTATAACTTATCAATATAACATGCTGACACACTCTGGACGTGGCCATTGTTGGAATAAAATTTTAGTGTTGAATGAAATATTTGAGAATGGGAGAGTTTAGAAATTTTATATAAATGATCACTTCTTGATTCTTGACTTGATTTAACTTGATACAAACTAAGTTATCACCCCTATTTATACTAGTGGTTCTTTCTAAATCAATGGTTAGAATATTGTCCACAAACTTAATTAGGCTACAAATGACTCTAGAACTTTTTTCATAGTTACAAACTTAACACATTCTACATGTTACTCTACATGTTACTCTAGAATTATCTTCTAAGATGATTCTTCTACATTTTTCTAGAATTTTAGCTTAATATATCTTCTAAAATCTTCTAGACCTTGAACTTTTTGATAAGGTCCCAAATCAAGTTATATTTCAACAGCCATTAAATTAGGATTCAAACTATATTGAACGCTTGGGTGTAACACTTGGTAGATACCAAGTCTAAAATGTCTCTAGATCGCATCATTCAGAGCATCATGAACTACAAACTTCATTACCAACTCCCTTGCTGTTTTTTCCAATTCAATATTTATTGGTTGACTTTATTATATGAACATTTAATAAGTATGATTACTTTCGCTTATGAAGTTTGTTTTTTAGGAATAGAAAACAGGTATTAGAAGTTTACAATAACTTACACTATGCTTAACCAACTGAATTAGATCTTTTTGGTCGATGTTTGGGTTTTGAAGTGTGGGACACATATTTGCAAGATATTAGTTTTAGCATAGATATTTTATTTAAAAAATATTTTTTATAAGTTCACTAGACTTTGGACATTTCAAAGGATATCAAGTCTCAATATTTTTTGTGAGACTTATTATTATATGAAAAATGTAAAGTGAATATTTTTTTAAAAGATATAAATCATTTTTTTAGATTTCAATATAAAGAAACAAAGTATTTACATTACAAAATGTTGTGATTAAAGTTTTTTTTAAAAAAGTTATAAATCATATTTTTAGATTTCAAATTGAAAAGCAAGTAAACATGAATAGGGAGGAGGACCAATGACATACCAGAAACTTTTTCAAATGATGTTGGTCATTCATGGTCATTGACTCATTGGTCACCTCACTGTTCGTATTGGAAAACAATGAATAGGGAGCAGGAGATCTATGACCACAACACAAAATTCAATCCCAATAACTTTCTGCTCTTTCCCGCAGAACATGGCCGAATATTTTGTCTTCGATGTTGCTGAATCACT
Source organism: Glycine latifolia (assembly GCA_013407115.1). Classification (NCBI taxonomy): domain Eukaryota; kingdom Viridiplantae; phylum Streptophyta; class Magnoliopsida; order Fabales; family Fabaceae; genus Glycine; species Glycine latifolia. Next base: position 28,260,857 of record CM023959.1, on the reverse strand, counting down.
GCTAAGGAAACTGGCCTTTTCTGTTTATGAAGAAGCTTCTCGAGCCTATAATCTGTACGAGGATGTGCAAAGCATCAAAGACACTTTGTCAATTGTGAAAGGTGTTCTGTTGGATGCTGAGGAGAAGAAGGAACACAAGCACGGGTTGCGGGAATGGCTCAGGCAGATTCGAAACGTATGCTTAGATGCTGAAGATGTTTTCGATGAATTTGAGTGCCAAAACAAGAGAAAGCAAGTTGTCAAAGCATCAGGCAGCACCAGGATGAAGGTAGGCCACTTCTTATCTTCATCTAATTCTCTTGTTTTTCGTCTTAGGATGGCTCGTCAAATAAAAACTATTAAACGTAGATTGGATAAGATAGCAGATGATGGGAACAAGTTTGGTCTTGAGAGGATTGATGTTGACCGCAGAATTGTGCAAAGAAGAGAAATGACTTATTCTTATGTTGATGCTTCAGGCGTGATAGGAAGGGATAATGATAAGGAAGAAATTATAAGACTATTGATGCAACCTCACCCTCATGGTGATGGGGATGGAGATAAAAGTTTGAGTATTATTCCCATAGTGGGTATTGGAGGCCTGGGGAAGACCACACTTGCAAAGTTGGTCTTCAATGATAAGAGGATGGATGAACTTTTCCAATTGAAGATGTGGGTGTGTATCTCTGATGACTTTGACATTAGACAGATAATTATTAAAATCATCAACTCTTCTTCTGCTTCAGCTCCAAGTATTGCTCTTGCTCACCTAGGAAACATTAACAGCTTAGATATTGAGCAGTTACAAAGTCGTCTTAGACACAAGCTTTCTGGTCAGAAGTATTTACTAGTGTTGGATGATATATGGAATGATGATCGAGCAAAATGGATAGAGCTGAAAGATTTAATAAAAGTTGGTGCCGTGGGAAGCAAAATTATAGTGACAACACGTAGTAATTCAATTGCTTCAATCATGGGTACTGTTCCCTCATATAATTTAGAAGGCCTTTCAATGGAGAATTCTTTATCTCTGTTTGTCAAATGGGCATTTAAGGAAGGTGAAGAAAAAAATTATCCAAATCTAGTGGAGATGGGAAAAGAAATTGTGAAAAAATGCCGAGGAGTTCCATTGGCTGTGAGAACTTTAGGAAGTTCCTTGTTCTTAATTTTTGATTTAGAAAGGTGGGAAATCATAAGAGACCATGAGATATGGAACTTAAAACAAGGAAATGATGACATTTTACCTGCTCTTAAGTTGAGCTATGATCAAATGCCATCCCCTTTGAAGTACTGTTTTGTTTACTTTGCCCTTTTTCCTAAAGATTATGGTTTTCATGGTGATCATATTCTTAATCTTTGGATGGCACTTGGATTACTTCAATCTCCAGTTGGAAACCAAAAGCTAGAGAATATTACGAGACAATATATTGATGAGTTACACTCAAGATCATTTCTTGAGGATTTTGAGGACTTTGGCCACTTTTACTATTTCAAAGTACATGATTTGGTACACGATCTTGCACTGTACATTGCGAAAGAGGAGATTCTAGTGGTAAAGTTAGATACTCACAATATACCTGAGCAAGTAAGACACTTATCATTTCAAAATGATTCACTTAGCTATGGTTTGTTCCCCAAGTCTAGAAGTATGAGAACTATATTATTTCCTATCCAAGGAATGGGTGTTGATAATGAAGCTGTTTCGGGTAAGTGGATAACAAGATTCAAATACTTACGGATTTTAGAATTAAGTGATTCCTCAATTGAGACTCTACCTTATTCAATTGGTAAATTGAAGCATCTACGAGTTCTCAGTCTCGAAAATAACTGCAAAATAAAAAGACTTCCCAATTCTATATGCAAACTTCAAAATTTGACTTTTTTGTCACTCAGAGGATGCGTGGAGCTTGAAACATTGCCTAAAGGATTAGGGATGTTAATCAGCCTTCGAGACTTGCATATAACCACAAAGCAATCTATTCTGTCAGAGGATGAATTTGCAAGCTTGAACAATCTTCAGGCATTGACTTTTGAATATTGTGACAATTTAAAGTTTTTGTTCAGACAGGCACAACTCACTTCCCTTGAAGTTTTGCTCATTCAATCATGTGGGAGCCTAGAGTCCTTACCACTTCATATTCTCCCTCGACTAAAGGTTATGTTTGTAATACGCTGCGAGATGTTAAACCTGTCATTGAACTATGCTAGCCAAATCCAAAGATTGAGGATGAAATTTCTGCGTATTGAGCATTGTCCAAGGCAGGAGACTTTGCCTCAATGGATTCAAGGAGCCGCAGACACTTTGCAGACATTGTTCATTTTAAACTGTGATAGTCTTAAGATGCTTCCTGAGTGGGTGACAACAATGGCTCATCTCAAGATGCTCCACATTGTTAACTGTCCTCAACTGCTGAATCTCCCAAGTGACATGCGTTGCCTCACTGCCCTTGAAGATTTGAGCATAGACGGTTGTCCTGAATTGTGCCGAAAGTGTGAGCCACAAACTGGTGAATACTGGTCCTTCATCTCTCATATCAAACGCATTTCCATTGGAGAAAGAGAAGGGCAGCTTTTTTTTCGAATGGAGAAGCACATCCGGTTGAGATTGAGGGACTAGTAATACTAAAATGTTGCACAGGCATGGACACAGCTATTTAAAATCTTATCATGTATGAAATATTATTTTGTGACTGAACTTTTTGATGTATTAAAAAAATATTTGTTATGGCGGCAAAAGAAATTAACAGTTCATCATTTGTAAGCCATTCTTTGTAGGTATTTGCACTGCTAATGTTTGGTTCTTGAATACTTTAACTATTAATTTGAGAAAGAAAAACATTGTTTTATTTAAATTCTCATGATATCAAATGGGCACTCACAGAACCTTCAATCTTCAGTTTCTGGACGTATATATGCAAGCTATCCATGATTTTGAGCTAAATCTGTTTTGTTATCTTTCTTGGTCCCTTAGTATGTTCCTTTGATTTTTAAATTCTCACCCAACAACATCTTTTGTTCTTCACTTCTTAATTGTTTTTTCTCTTGTGCGTCTATCTACCAATAACTAGAAATCTCCTTTGTGCTGCTTGGTTCAGTTAACATCATGTTGTTTCCCAACAACATAAATAAATACCAGCTCCATTTTTTAACTACATATTTTGATTTGGATTACATACAGAGCAATTGTCATTAATTGATTCAGATTTCATCCATTTAAGGTCTGCTATATATCCATCATTGTGTGATGGATTAGCACTAGTTGTCTCAGCTGACTATGGGCCATGGTTAACACTATTCCATTGATCCTCATGGCAAGGCAGAGGATTCATATTTGCTATGTGGTAATTTCGTATGTTAAGTTTTGTTTCACAAATAAGAAAAAAAAATCTTATGTCATGGGGTCAGTCATGTGCAATACATGATTACAGAAAAAGTCTTCGCTTACATTTCCCTAGTTTGTGTTTCTTATGAAACATTTCCATAGTCGCTAATTATATTAGCAACGTAAATTATACAGATATTTTTAAATTTAAATCAAAACATGTGATAAAACTACCGCCTAGGGACCAAAACACCAGACATATCTGCCTGAAGAGCAAGATTCAAAACCGAAGGAGGAATTGGAAGCACCAGCAAGGCATCCTCTTGATCAACACCAAGTTTAGCCAACGAATCTGCACATTGATTTCTCCAAAACCAAATTCTGAGGGACACTTCCATGTGAGTGCTACTGAACCAACCGGGGGATGCTGCCAAGCAATCTGACGAGCTTGCTTGGGAGGAGTAAAAGCCTACCCAAATGCTGCTAGCGTAGACGCCAACAAGCTCACAATTCGAGCCTGGATGGAAATCACATTGGGGGCTTGTTGATAAAAAAAAAAAAACATAATTGTTCCTGGAGCCAAATACTCCATATGATAATAGGAAATATAATGTCATGATTACACACTAGCTCTTTCAGCCAAGGGAAAATGTTATCTTCACTGGACGGAACTAATAAATGCATATTAATTTTTCTTTGTTTTATAATAAAGATACATATTTTTATTTTTATATGTTAAAAAAGGAAGTACTAATAATGTCAAAAAAACAATATTAAATATCCAGTACAAATTACTATTATGCTACTACAAAAAAAAATTGTAATAATATTAATGTTAAATAGAAGCAAATATAATTATTTTGAACTAAAATATGTTAAACAAAATTTAATAAAAAATAAATTCATTTTTAAAATATTATAGGAAAGTAATTATGTATGTTAGTTGATAGATTTTAAATTATGATAATATATTAAAAAACATCAAATCAAATCGAATTACAAAAGATTGGTTTGGTTTGGTTCAAATTTGGTATTATATTAAAATCGAACTGCACCTTTATTTTACATTTGATTTGGATGACTTTTTATCTAAAAACCAAACCAAATCATAATGCGAACAATCCTAAAATCTAGCTAGATAACTATCTGCCAAATATGTTTAACCTTATTGGTTACCATGTCTCTACATTTTTATCGAGTATATGCAAAATATTAAAGACAACAATTGGTGGGAGTACTGCTTGATATGTCCTTGGCAAGCATATCAAAGTATCGTGCAAGTAGTATAAAATGGAAAGTTTGAGTATCGAATCCACAAAGACTTGTTTGTACTCGTCTATTGTGCGAATTCTACAACTAAACAAAGGATAATTTGGTTTTTATGTAAGATGATTAAAAACATAACAAATTAAAGGTGAACAAAAACACAAACAGTTGGTGGGCACTAAGAGCTAAATGCATAATAAATGAAGTGTTGGGGATTTGGTTGTACTAAACTAATAATCTCAATAGTCACAAAGATTTTTTTAATCAAATGTTCATTCTAATGTTACCTCAACCTACGATAGTGTTCTAACCATGATCCATCGTTTAACTCAATTCCTAATCTCTTAGCAAGTCAAGTCAAATCACTTGGATTCAAGAACAAAAGTTAAACAAGGCTAACAAGTGTTATCTCATCCCTAGACATAACACCCATTAGATACTACTTTCAAATCTTAGTTAAAAAGCATTTTCCAATGGCATTTTAACTATGAAACATGTTCATATGGTTGATCACTAATGATACTAACAAACATTCATTCATCCCTAGATAAGACATTCATTAGATGTTTTATTCACAACTCAGTTTTCAAGCATTTCCCAATGACAATAAAAATAAGGATTAAAGCTAAGGTAATCAAACCATAAAGCAAGCAATCAAAATGGAAGAAGCAATAACATAGGAAATAACATTGCATAAATATAAACATTTATTTCATGAGAGTAGCTTGGCTTACCAATCCCCCAACTATTGATGAACTAGCCTCTCATTGTCATGAGATACCTCAAAATTACAAAATGGAAGGAAGAAAATGAAGGAAAAATGAGGAAAATGGAAGATGGGAGCTCCTCAGCCGCCACACACAACCCTTGGTCGGTCCTCCCCTTCCATCCCAATGAAAATAAGGTTTAAATAGGTCCAAAAAGATTGCACTATCGTTTCTGCAAAATGGCTTGCGAGCTGAGCCCAGGGTTCATGCTAAGTTTGCATTCAAAAGTAGCATTTGGTTAATTAACTGCGCGTTGAGCCTAATTGCCTAAAGTGCACACTTAGCCCAAATCTTTAGTAGTGGGAACAATTCCCTCAGCACACCAAGCTTCAAATTTCTCCCTAGCAGCCTCCAGATGCTTGCCACGTGATCTTCCAAGCTAACTCTAGCGCGCTAAGTGCATGCAAGCACACTAAGCAGGTTGCTTTATCAACCCAAAAATTCTTCCTTCCTAATTGATGCATCAAAATCTAAAAAACACAACTAAAACTAATGAATTCACTAAAATTAACTTCATTAAGCTAAAAATCCTAAAGAACACTAAATTATAACTTATTGGAATCAAACTAAGCAATGAATGAGAAAAATTAAGACAATTGTTGCGAAAATTAAGTGCAAAAATTAAGCATAAACAACAATTATCTAGCAAGCATATCAAGTCACGCAAATAATATAAAATAAAAGTCCAAATATCGTATCCATATAGGCTTGCGTAATACTCAACAAAATAGCAACGTTCACTAACTATGGCCTTCATAAACAACAATTTTAATTGGAATGTGATAATGTAAATAACAATATCATAAATAAACAAAAAAAATGACATTTTTACAAGTAAAATAACAAAGAATAAAATAGTTAGGATTGATTTCACTAAATCACCTACTTATGCAAACAAAGATCATTCATCTAGTTCAAAGTTCAATTATTATCATCAACTCACAATAATACTCAAAATCATTTTCTTGACTAATCTAACCAAGTGAATATATTTTTGTTCTTGGAAAGTGAATATATTTTTAAAAGATATAAATCATTTTTTTATATTTCTTTATAAAGAAAAAAAGTATTTACATTACAAAATCTTGTCACTAAGATTTTGTTTATTGTTGTGAGGCTTGAAAAATTATAAAAGCTTAACAAGTTATTTGATAATGATAAATACACATATTTCAATTCTCAATTTACATCGATAAAAGGTCCTCTTTTGCACCGTACCATACATGATCTTGCATTGTATGATGCAAAAGAGGACCTTCTAGTAGTAAACTCCCGTACTCACAATATACTTGAGCAAGTAAGGCATTTATCAGTTGTTGAAAATGATTCACTGAACCGTGCTTTGCTCCCCAAGTCCAAAAGTGTGAGAACTATATTATTCCCAATCGATGAAGTAGGTGTTGACAGTGAAGCTCTTTTGAAAAGATGGATAACAAGATACAAATGCCTAAGGGTTTTAGATTTAAGTGATTCCACCTTTGAGACTCTACCTAATTCAATTGGTAAATTGGAGCATCTGCGAGCTTTCAGACATGAAAATAACTGCAAAATAAAAGGACTTCCTCATTCTGTATGCAAACTCCAAAATTTGCAATCTTTGTCTCTAAGAGGATGCATGGAGCTTGAAACATTGCCTAAAGGATTAGGGATGTTAATCAGCTTTCAAAAATTGTTTATAACCACAAAGCAAACTATTCTTGCAGAAGATGAATTTGCAAGCTTGACCAATCTTCATACTTTGAGTTTTGAATGTTGTGACAATTTGAAGTTTTTGTTCCGGGGGGCACAACTGACAACCCTTAAAGTTTTGATAGTTCAATCATGTAGCAGCCTAGAGTCCTTTCCTCTTCATATTCACCCTAAACAGGATATTCTGGTTGTAATACGGTGCGAGATACTAAATCTGTCGTTGAACTATGAAAGCCCAATCCACAAATTGAGGATGAAATTTCTGCATCTTGAGCATTGTCCAAGACAACAGACATTGCCTCAATGGATTCATGGAGCTGCAGACACTTTACAGGCATTGTTAATTTTAAACTGTCATAGTTTTCAGATTCTTCCTGAGTGGCTGACAACAATGACTCATCTTAAGATGCTCCATATAGTTAACTGTCCTCAGCTGCTGTATCTCCCAAGTGGCATGCATCACCTCAGCGCCCTTGAAGAATTAAGCATAGATGGTTGTCCTGAATTGTGTCGAAAATGTCAACCACAATGTGGGGAGTACTGGTCCTTCATCACTCACATCAAACGCCTTTCCATTGGAGAAACAAGAGAAGGGCAACTTATTTTTCGAATGTTGTCGCATCTACAGTTAAGATTGCACAATTAGTAAAGCTGAAATGCCCACCATGGAGATCGCAATTTAAATTCTGATCATGAATGAAATATTATTTTGCTTCTAAAACTTTCAATTTATTAAAAACAAAATTGGCATGGGGCAAAAGAAATTAACGGTTCATCATTTGTATAGCCATTGTAGGTATTTGTATTTCTAGCGTTTGTCTCTTAAATACTTCAACTATTAGTTTTAGAAAGAAAAAGCATCATTTTATATAAATTCTCATGATGACAGAGGGGCACTACGCAGAACCCTCCACCTTCAGGTTTTGTAAGCTGTCCACTAGTTTGAGCTAAATCTATTTTCATTTCATCCTTTCCTTTTTTAGTTAATGTTAAATCATATTCCTTTTTTTTCATAGGAATTGAAGACGATGTCAGGAATTTATAATAACTCACGCACCTGTTCAACTAATGAGTTATACCCCTTGACTAAATCATGTTCCTTTGAATTTGAAATCTCACCCGACAATTTCTTCTTCTCTGCTTAATTGGGTTTTCTACTATGCGTGTCTGCATATAACTAGAAATCTGTTATGTGCTGCTTTGGTTCTGTTAACATCATGCTCCTTACGTACATAGATAAAATCATGTTCTATTTATTAACTACGTGTTTTGTATTTAAATTCCGGATAGAACAATTCTCATTACTTTATTCAGAATTCATCCATTTTAGGTCTGGTGTCCATCATTGTGTGATAGATTAGCATTAGTTGCCTTAGTACTATTGATCCCATGGTGCTGACTGATGAGTACTATACTATATATGTAAATATTGAGAATTCTAGAGCATATGTAAAGTGTGTGCTAGCCTGTAACTATCCAAATTATTCAACTATCGTAACTGATTTAATAATGAAAAATACGAGAAATACAGAAGTTATTTTTAAATATTGAAGTTGCCTAATTGATACCATGGTGATGACTGATGAGTGCTATATTAATTATTGAGAATTCTAGAGCATATGTATACTGTGTGCCAGCCAGTAACTGTCCAAATTATTTCAACTACTCGTAACTTATTTAATAATAAAAAATAACAGAAATAACCGAAGTTATTTTTACTAACACTAAACTAAGTAAAGGGAAGGGCAATTACTTCCTGCATCTAATCTGGAATTCCAGATTAGTCTTTCTAGAATGTAAAGATTTACGAAAGACTAATCTAAAATATAATTTTATAAATTAGTCTTTCCAAAAGTTTAAAAAGATTAAGAAAGCAATTATGAAAGTGAAGGAAATAATTGCCTAATGGTTTATAAACATGTTTATTGTTATTTTCAAAAGTTTATTTAAATATATTTAAAATATCATTTATCTTAGTGTTATTCAAAGGATAAAATTAAATATATTTAAATAATTTAATTTTAAGTAAGATGAGAAATTGAAGTGAATTTTTTAAAAGATAAATGATCATTTTAAAATTTTAAATAAGATAAATAATTAAAGTAAACTTTTTAAAACCTAAAAGATCATTTTTGACTAAATAAATTATCAAAATAAGTCTTATTTTAAGGGGTTTGTGCCTTTGACCCCTCGGGTCAGAAAAAAAAATATGGTTCTAAAATTTTAAAAAAACAAATCGGTTTCGGAAAAGTTTTGACGTTCTGTACATATTAGGAATTAGGAATTGCCAATACCCAATAGTACCTTTGTAATTTAGCTATGGATCAATCATGAATTCGCAAATAAAGAAAACATCTTTTTTTATAAAAAAAAAAATTGTTACGCACTTATCCTCAATAAAGAAAATTCATAAATAAAAAGAATCGAAAAGTTTAACCGGCCAAAATTTAAATTAGAAATTAAAAATTAAATCTGAAAAAATTTAGGAACCAACAAATAATAAACCCAAAATAATTTTTCTAGTCATCCACTAATCAATCACGGCTGATATAATTATATTATCTTAACCTTTTCGTATGTCACGATTTTTGAATAATATAAAAGATTATAATACACATACGTACCCTTTGTGACAACAAAAGAACTAAAAGAGTCCCAAAGTCAAAGCTTGGAGATTTGGTTCTATCATTGCCTCTTAAGTTTGTTTGCTTGCTTCACTGGGTGGTAGAACTGGTAGTATCTAGTGGCTGATCAGCAATGACCCAATAACTACAACAAAGCTGATTGCAGTGGCTTCACCTAACAATATAATGAAAATGAAGGATTCGATTATTTGGCATTGGAGGACAAAAAACCATCATTTCATTTAAAGTGGTGCATATTGAAAGAGCTATGGGGGGAATATTTCATTTGGAACTTTCCCAAAGGGCATACAGTAAGAGGTGCCCACTTCAATTTTGGGTGCATTATTAATAAAACATTAAAATAATAAGTAGCTTATCCAGAGAACCGACCAATTTCATATATAAGCTGACTATTACCAACTTCCTTTTTTTATATAACTCTCCTTTTTAATGAACTTATTAGTAAATTCTTTTACAGTTTGTTTGATTTAAATGAAAAGGAAAAGAAAAGAGGAAAGAGAGATTCTAGTGGAAGAGAAGAAAAAAAGAAAGAATCTATTTATGCGGTTCAAGAAAAAGCAAAAGGAAAGGAGAAATCTCCAACTTGTTTAATTGGTAAGTTCACAAAAAGAAAAATTAAGTAATATCATGTTTTACTTTTATTAATATATTAATAGAGATAAGGGATCCAATTAGATTAGTTATTCATTATATTGTTAAATTAAAAAAATGATGAGAATGAATAATAATTTTTTTAAAAAAAAAACTTGTAAGTGTATCTTTTTTAGAATTATTCTAAGAATAATTTGACGTTTCCTCTTTTATTAAAATTGAGTGAAATCGAGTAAACTTTTTGAAAATTTAATATCCAATTTAATTATTTCAGATTTATCCACTCAACCCAATACTTTTAGTATAAATTGAGTTAGGCAAATGGACTGAACTCATAAATCATCATCACCCCTACAATATATATTGAATCCGGTCAAACGGTGCTTTAAAATTAGGGTTGGCAAGACAAGCTTAGTAAGATGCTAGCTTCCACAGAATTTAATGGGAAAGGTGAGGTGCCCTAGAGGCTAGAGCAACCATATAGCTGCAAGGGTTCACAAGAGATGTATTGTTCAAGGTAGCTGAAATTTTCATCACTTGTTGCTAACCTGCCATGTTGCTATTCGAGGAAAAGAGTTTATCATTAAGCTTCATGAGCCACCCGTGGGATGCTGAATATGAGTGCATGAATCTAACCTAATTGGCCTACAGATTATAATTATTGATTCGCACATTTAACCCATATCATTCAATGGTACTATAATGACCCATTCATAAGATCGTGATACTAATTGTGACATATATATATATATATATAGCACATAAAGAACACTTTTATTAAAAATAATGTTACTTTAACAAATATGTAATTGATTAATTCAAAGTTAAATATATTTTATTTTTATAATATACTTTAATTTTTGTTTTAATCCTTATGTTCTTGAAAAAACATTTTTTAATTCTTATAATTTATAAACTTAGGTTTAGTTCCAATTTTTACTCTATTTAGGTTTTAATCCCAAAAAAAATACTTTTAAATTTTTTTAAATTTTTATAGTATATACTTGATAAAATATTAAGAGAATATAATAGAAAAATATAATATTACACTTCAATTTATGGTCATAAAATTACCAACAACAGTTTGTTCGGTAGGTGACAAATGTTGGTAAAATAAGAGATAAAGAAGAAATAGGTAAGGAAAAAAAATAAAAGAGTGGAGTTATTTAGTTGTGCGGAAAATAGATGGGAAGAGAAATAAAAAGGTGAGATCCAAACTTTTTTTTTCACTTCTTCGCTCATGAAAATTGCAAAATGCTTGTGTTTCCCTCACTAATGATCAATTATCATTTAGGAATAATCGATTATCAGTGTTATTGCACCTTAAGTAATTGTTTTATTATTGATAGTTGATTATGAAGAGAGAGAAAATAAATATTTTTTATATTTTTTAATGAGATTAAGTATATTTATTTTCTCATTTAATATTCATTTCGTAAAATATTATGAAAATATAATAGTAGTAGTAGTATAATACTATTACTCTTCAATTTAAGGTCATAAAATTACCATTAAAGGAGATTATGTTACGTACAAAATACGAAATTCTTTGCAGTTAAATTTGAACAACTTTAGGAAAGCTTCCACGCACCTTGTTGCATTTTGCGTGGACCTATGCTCGCGCGGGTACACAAGGACACAGTTTTAAAGCCAATCTTGTGTGATGTATATATGTCCTGTTTTGTTTTTTATTCTTAATAATAACACTAAAAGTTTTCGTGCTTGCAACGGTGAAAGATTAAAGAAGACACATTGTAACTAAAAAGAGAACAGCTTAATTGATTAAACTAAACTAAACTTACTTAATGTAGTAGCTCACGCAACTGAAAAATGAAATATACCACTTAGCCCAAAAAAGAAGAGTATCAGAATTCATAAATTGGCAATTTAATGACATTAGATAAATACTAAGATTTCCTTCTCACTTTAAATTCGAAAGTTCAGTAATCTGGGATTTTGAAATCCAGAAGCACATGAATTGATTTGTTAACTAAAATTCCTGTAACTGTTTGGGAAAACAAACCAAATGCTGATTTTATTAGTGAAATTGGCAAAGACATAATAACACAAAACTGCTTTCATTTATACAAAGATTTTGGCAGGTAGTAGTTTTCTAAGTGGGATTTTTTCTTGGAAATGTGAGATGTGGATGTGGTTTACCAATTTTTTACGCCTTATTTAGATTGAAACTTTAATTAACACGCATGCATTTTGATAGGTTGCTCAAATTTGTAAGAGTAGGAAATATAGAAAATCAAATTTTCTATTTAATTTTTTTTTCTTCAAATCTAATCCGTTTAGGATATACAGATGATTGCAATGATACAAGGGTTATTAATTATAAAATATTATTAATTATCAACATATTTATTTCCTTTGATATTTTTGGTAGGTGGAGGAAGGAAAGAAAAAAAAACAAGGCAACTAAAGGAAATACAAGTACTAAAATGTGAAAGATACATTACTTTTTGTCCATTAATTTTTTTTCAACAGATATTTTTATGTAAAAATAATAATTATTGATGGCTTTTGCTCGTTAGTGATTACAATTTTTCTTATAGTACAAAATTAATAAAAAAAATATGATATATATAATCATATAATTCTTGATAAAATCATATATATATATATATATATATATATATATATATATATATATTAAAATTTGATAAGCACATCGTCATATACATTATATTAAATCCCTAGTCCCTAAACTAAAGAAATACGAAAATAAGTCGTTGATCTATTTTTCTGCGGGTCACATTAACATTAATCCCTAACAAAGAACAAATTAGACTGATAATGACATATGTAGATGTCCAAGACAAAAACATATACGCCGACGACTCACATGTGTGTTTCTTTAGTGTAACAACTAATATGACAAAGACATGTGACAAATTAAAAAATAAAAAACGATGACAATTTTATGTCAATATTTTCTATTGAAATTCCTCGTAAATATAAATTAATTTGATATTATTAGTAACTCACATTCACTTCATTGAATATAACATTGAGTCATCTTTAGTGTAAGAATTTTAATTAGGATTATGAGTTAAAAATTTGATTTTTACTACATCTTTTAATAAAAGAGTTAAAAAAATCTTCAATATAAAGAATGAGTTATTATAGAAGATTTTTTAAGATCAATAATTTTTTTCTTTTTTCTTTATTTCTAAGATCTCAAAATAAAATCTAACACTAATGAATAAAATGGAAGAGATCTTGAGAGATCTTTAATCCTACATGATACTATAAAATCTATCATAAAATAATTGAAGATCTCAATTTGAGATCTACCACTAAAGATGCTGAGGAATAATACCATTTTCTAGTTCAAAAACTAAAATAAAAAATTAATACAGTTAAAATTAAATGATATAATTAATAAAATTAATAAAGTTAGAACAATTATAATAATTCGTAAATAAGATTAGAATTTGATAATAATTTATTTTAAAGTGCCATAGCAAACTGGAAAAAAATTAAAAAATCACCATAAAACTTTTCACATAAATTCCTAATATGCATGTTAAAAAAAATTAATGGTATAAAAAGTTTATTAAAGACACTACGTAAATGTGTCCTACTCCTACCCATATACACGCCTGTTCTAAGAACATTAAGACCTTCTTTTCCTTGTGGTACGTATAACTGCCTTTGTCCCAAGGAAAAAGACACCCACACAAATGTGTGATGCTCAAAGTAAACCATTCAAAAAAAAAAAAAAACACTTCCCAGTGGGATCACTCTGTATTATTCAATTGCTTGAATGGAGTATGAGTACGGAAAATTATTTTTGAACATAGGATAATAAAATGTTGGATCTTTTAATTTTGGAGTATATTTCTAATATGCACAGACGTGTATATGAAGAAAAAATAGAGACGAAATAATCATATATAAATGTGAATTTTTTATGTTAAAACTAGGAAACTGAATGAGAAATATGTGGGCTTAATTTTTTCTTACAAATACCTATAAAGATATTTGTTTTTTTTATCAATAAATATTAATTTGTTAAAAATATTAGTTAAAAGAATTTAAATCCTTGATTTTTTTTTCCCTTTTTCTTATCCTTTCATATTTTTTCAATTATTAGATTAATCTTATTTCTCGATAGATACTTGTTCATATCTATGTTTCTTTTGCATTATTTATGGATGGTTAACGGTTCAAGATTTACAAATCTTCCATGTCTCCTCCCTGTCCTGTGTACGATCAGCCAACTAATCCTCTTCTTGAAATGGTCCAAATGGATCTATCATCTTACTTAAATAAATAAAAAATATTGAAGAAAAAATTGAGAGAAAGAAAGAAAAACAACTACAAAACAACCGTATGAGAGAAATATTTAGATGGACAAAACTCACACTCAATCCAGCAATTGACACGTATAAAATCTTTACACGTGAATTTTCTAATTTGAGTGCCATGCTTATAAAAAAAATTATATTTTGTTGTATCAACCGTAATGCAATAAGAAGCCAATTATTGGTGTCGGTGACTAAATTGGGTTTCTCAGTGGAAAGGTACAGATGATGGAACAATCATAAACATCCAAAGTAAAAAAAATCCAACCAATTCTTCCTCTCCTCTCATAATCCGTCCTTCTCTTCACATGAAGTAACTCACAGGCCACAGCTAAGCTGGCAATAAAATGAACAAATCAAAGTTCTAGGAGTGTTGTTGTAGTTGTATTTTTTTCTCAAACAAAGCAATGTAAAAATAATTATTGGACATTTCATATCAATCAGTGAGATAATCAAAACAATATATAGAAGTGGGATAAATTTCACCTTGTGAATTAACTTTTTCAAGTTGAGTTGGACTCTAAACACAAATTATTAATATGGTATTAAATTTTTTTTTAATAATTAATATGAAAGAGTGTGTTGTAAATTTCATATTAATTAATGATATGATTAAAATAATAATAATGTTAATAATTAATAAAGTTTGATTAATAATTATTTTTGTTAAATATTAAATTTAAATAATATTCGAAAGATTCAATCTTAATTTTAGTATATTAATCATTTATGTTCAATCACTCAATTATAACTTTTAGATTTGAGTCAAGGTTAAACTCAAATTTTAAAAATAACCACAAAACAATATTTGGCTTCTCAACATCTCTTACAAAATTGAAGGTAAATGTTCACCCAAACAAACATTTTTCATGTAAAATCAAGAAACAAAAAATAGTAATGGACGTTTGATTCCTCCTGAGAAAAATAAAAGATAATATCAATTAATCTCTCTAACTTTTGACAAATTGAAAAAAAATCACACTTAAAAATTCAGCCATTAAGTTTCTTTGTGTTTTTTTTTTGTCAACATAATATCAGTGCTAAGTATATGTCAATTTTATCGATGATTAATTTTCACTGAAAAACTTAACTGGTCACCTTTAGTAACATCTTCTCTTTTAACTATATTTTTTCATTCATAAAACTTAAATCTGAAATCTTATTTAACATAATTAAACTCAGTAATAGTTAGACCAACAACTCTTGACGTAAAAGGTCATTTATACATGTGTTTGATGCTATATTTGAGTTTGGTATTATTTATAATTTTAAAAAGAAAAAAGTTCCCAAGAATCATATTCTGTTCAAATAGTATTAATTCGGAAGTTTGAAGACTACACACTACATAAAACGCACTTTTGTTGAGCAATAGCACACACGGAGTACACTTTTTTGTGTGTGCTGATAAGTGCATCCCTTTTCAGGCGAGCGCCATCGTCACAACCTCACATACTATATATCTAACATGGAGTACATCTCATATTCATCGACCAAAGCATACAAGCCTTAATTTAAAAAGGAAAATGCCACTAGACAGTGGTAGCCTTATTTACAAGCTACCATAAATGGTGTAAAGTCAACAACTACGATCCCTTCAATTTTGATACCTCATAACCAATAAAGAAAGGAACTATATTGGGAGTAACAAACTCCTTCACATCCAAAGGCACACTTCACATTTTTTCCCAAATCTTCCATTACCCAATTAATTATAAATTAAGGAATACAAAAATCGACCACTCACACATCCAAATTCACACTTTATGGTCTTTCCTAAATCATCCATTTCCCAATTAAATTATGAATCAAATTAGGATTGAAGAAATCAGCCGCGTTCTTGATTAAACTAAACCTAAAATGCTAGTACAAGTTTTGCTTTTACGCCGCACGAAGTAAAAAAGCCTCGTTTGGGTAGCAAAGCAAAAGACAGAACAGCGTAATAAGCACGTTTTTCTGCTCTTTTCTATTTTAAGTCTTAGAAGCTGGAATTTTGAAAATATTGCTTTTATATTAATTGCCAACGCGTTCATTGCTGGAGCCAAGAAGACCACAAGCACATGCACTCATCAATGGCTTTCACGGTTCTCTGTTCACCCTCGCTTCACAAAAACTTAGCTTTATTTTTCTTTTTATACATTGCATTTTCTCTTGATTTCTGTCGACGTAGTTTTCGTAACTATATGCTCTGAAACCCGAAACATGTTATTAAAGGGGGAAACAAATTAATCTCAATAAGCTTCAAACTCAAAATTAAATTAACTTAATTAAAGGGAAAACAAAAGGGGACGAGATGCTTAAGTAAGGTTTCCAGTGTCATGGATGAAAAATTAAAAGATTCAACTAAAATGGTTAATCAAATTCTCTAACAGAAAATAATTATTAATAAAATTGATGAATTCTTTATACTAATAAAATAATGTGTAAAAAAAGAAAATATTATTTCGTACGAAATATGCACGTGGCCTTAGATTACCGTAGAAACCTATTTTGCAATTCTTTAGTTTTTTCAATTATATATATTTCGAAAAAACTGGTGTTAAGGCACGTATGCAATTCGTGTGTAGGCTATTTGTACTGAAAGCAGCGTTCTAAAAAAAAGACCCTTAAATATGCTGAGTTCAAGTGTTATGAAAAAAACATAATTGTGAAAAAGACTCTATCAACATGATTAATCAGACTTTTTTGACAGATTAATTATTGATAAAAGTAATAAATATTTTATATATAATTTGAAAAAAAAAAAACAAATAATGTGAGACTAAACTTTCTGAAATGCTTGAGAAAGCACAACATCATCTTCGGTCCAAACAACTACTAATAAAATATTGCAAAACTCAATGGTAAATTAACAAATACAAAGGCCCTAAATGAAGGTCCAAAATCAAATTATTTAAATGTCTATAGACAGAAAAAATTATATAACATGCCCTGATTCCATTAGACCCTGATCAAAATATTATTAAACAAATATACCAAGTATTTGGCTGCATCGTCTTGCATGGTCAAATCTTGTGTCAGCTCCATTCATATGAACACACAGGTCCATAACTTTTCCATTGAAGAATACAAAAAAGTAATTCCAAGATGAATGAGTGAGTATATACAAAAGTAGGAACAAAATTGGTCAGGCTAAAGCGAAACTTCCGTAAATAAATAATAATAATAACATGAATTTCCTTATCATTATTATTACTACTTTCCCTTCGTGTTTTATTATTTTTCTTATTATTATTATCATCATCATTATTATCCTAACTATTAACTAACAATAAAAAAATTAAAAGAAAAAACTAACAATCGCTATAGACAGAAGAATCCACCACAGACGAACAAATTTGCCTCATGATGACATGATTAAGGTCGTGATTACTCACACCACGTTGAACTATCGCGGAATCCGAAAACGACGTCGTTGAAGAAGCAGCACTTGCAATTGCAGTTGTTAACTCGGGTATTGACTCGGACGAAGCAATCCAATTAACGTTCTTGTTTTTCAACACAAACTCGCTCCCGCCGACGAGTTGACTCAGTACAGCCGACTCGGACACCGAGTTTTTCTTCTTCCTGTGCTGCGTGGCGGCGCGGACGATCTCCACCACCACCGCGCTGGAGAGCCGCCGCACGCCGCGCGCCCCGCCCATGATAACGGAGGAGACGACCGCGCGCTGAGTTCTCTTCCCGTGCTTCTCCGTTTTCGTGAAGAGAATGACCGAGTCGGAGCTCCGATTCCTCACTCGGGCGAGCGGGTCCTTTAAAATCAAGAGGCTTCTCACGTCGGCGAGCATGACGTGTTTGAAATTGCGTCTGACTCGGCCGAGTAGCATTGGGTAGCACGCCCAGCGCCGGAGAGTGAGTGGGACTTTGTCGAGGAAACCAGAGAGAGAGTTCTCCGGGTCGAGTTCGGAGGCGTCGAAACTCAGCACCGATCCGTAACTCAGTGAGTGGGACCAGTTTAAGTTGGTTCTTGTTTTGGGACCCCAAAGTGGTTCTCTTGGTGGTTGTTGTGTGGTTTTGGAGATGAAGCGATTGGGGTCGAAGGTGGATTTGGGGTGTTGGCGCCAGCGCGTGGAGTTGAGGTGCGCGTGGAGGTGCAGCAAAGAAGAGAATGCGGTGTTCTCTTGTTGAATAACATGGGTGAATTTGAGGGATGTGGAAGGAGAAGGGAAGAGGAAAACGACGTCGGATGAGGAAGTGAGGGAAGAACGGTGGAGGAGGCGGAGGAAGATGCGGAAGTCTTCGAGGGGGGTTTCCTCTGCCACGTGACAGATGAGGAGGTCGGTCATGGATTTGGTGCCTCTGCGGTGGAGAGTGCCCATGCGCTGGAGCGCGAAGTGGTGTGGGGTGGGTTTAGGAGTGGGAGTGGGAGGGGTGGGAGGGGTGTTTGGGAGGGTGGAGAGAGTAAAAAGGAGGAGCGTTGTGAAAAGGAGAAGAACGCAGATTGAGATAGTGGATTGTGCTTTGGAGAAAAGAGATTTAGAAGGAGAAGGGAAGTTGAACTTGGGTTTGTTGTCGGTGATTGTTGTTGTGTTTGAGGTTGTGGACTTGTCTTGAGGGAACAATACCAAGAGCATACCCATGCCACTGTTGTTGTCGCTGCCAGCCTTTGCTTTTGTCATTGCTGGTTGTGTGCTATGGTTGTTGTTGTTGCATTGCTTCTTCTTCTTGGTGTTGTGCTTCGGAACGGGTGCTGGAGTTGTGAGACTGTTGGGTCATTTGCTTCACACAGATTTTGATGACACCAAGGACTCACTCACTCACACTCTACCTTCTTTGTTATATCTTTTATCTTTTTTTCACTTGCACAAGTACTTCTCCTAGCAATACTCTTCAGTCTTCACCAACTATCTCTCTCTTTTTTTTTAATAAACGACAATTTAAACGTGTGCTCTTAAAAGGACTGGTTTTATTGATAAGATGAAATAAGAAACTAAAAATTATATAAATAATAATATGATTAGATAAGAATATCATAAGCTCTTATTAAACAATAGATAAATTATTTTTTAACCACTAATGTAACACCCCGTACGCGTTCGGTTTGTTAACATTCCATTATATCCATTTACGCAGCAATTTCAAAATAAACAATTTCATTTGGAAGCAAAAGAAAGTATGACGTCATTATAACATCAGTGGTACATTATACATAGTGAAGTATCAAAATATATATCCTCTGTACACAAACGTACATATAATCCCCTCAGGGTACAAAACCACAAAACAATAGGCATAAATAACAAAAGAATGGAGCCAACATGCTCTCATCAACTATGCCTAGGGTTTATGTACAATCAATCCCTACATAGGCCTCTTGCCCTGGGATCTGTCCGCTTCTCCCTGTGTTTCACCTGCAAATATAATCCCCACACAGGGGTGAGATAAAAATCTCAGTAAACTCAGGGTCCTTGGAGGTCTTTCCTCCCCCTGGTTTACTTCTATGCATATAATATCAAAATTGACATTATAACTAGCCATCACAGCTCTCAAGCCATAACAACACATATAACATGTATATTTCAACTCATATACCACACACACAATATAGATATATTATATTCCTTGAGAAATATCATCTGCAACAGGTATATTCTCCAAGGATTCACTCACATATATAAATATATCTATATTGTATTGCCTGGGAAAAGATCATCTGCAACAGGTATCTTATTCCAGGACTCACTCGGACATATATGGCACTTCCGAGAGAAGCTCATCTGCAACAGGTGCATTCTCTCAAGTTTTATCACATACACACATATATTGACCACTTAGAGTTGTTCCACGTAACTCTGGCTCTAAGGGAAGTCCATATTTAGTCCATTCTACTGGCCAGAGAATCTCAATAACCCACATTACACACAACCTCAATTCATATACATCAAGTACATGTTTTCAATCAAAATGGGAATACACAATTTCAATATACATGCATAACTTCATACATTAACCATCACTCCCTCTGGAGAATGGTGGAACACAATCAAGGGAAACACTCCCAAGAACAAAGAGCTTACCTGCTCTCAGCACTGTACCGGCTCTCCCGGATCCGTGGTCACCACCACTAGTGATGTTAGAATCACGCCCTACACAAGAGCATGTAAACATCAATAACGGTCCTCAACCGTTAGAATGATAAAACAAGGCTAATCCTTTTCATTAAACCTCTCTGTTTCTATCTTAAGGTTACTATAACTCATCCCCTTACAAGTGACTCATTGATCCTCAACAAGATCTGTCTCAGTCTAATCAACGTACCAGAGTCCCTACAAGACTCTGTATGAGCCAATTCAAAGGATTCACTTGCCTTAACCAGGCCAAATATCCATATTTGTCAAGTTTATCAGAACGACTATTTTAACACATATTCACCGTTTATTTAGCCTTCTGAACATCTTTTGTAAAGGTACCTAGGCTCAAACCCATCATTATAACATCAATCTTCGTACTCATACAGATGTCAGAGTCAAAACTAAACTTTATCAATACTCATGATTCAAAGCTCAAACCTCATCAGAACAA
>CM023959.1:28181728-28236764 GCA_013407115.1 Glycine latifolia | reverse complement strand
TCTATACGTACCATACATAATGAATCAAGAAATATGGTTTTGAAATGTTTCCGCTATGTTTTTAAATAAAGTTTTAAGCGCTAATATGATATTATGAATGATAATACACCGGGTGCACACGGGGTGTTACAGTTATCAAGTGTTTAGGTCAAAGGATAAGCGGGTATGAAGCTCTCCAACTCAACAATGGAGGAAAACTGGCTTAAGGAAGGGGAAAACTGATTTTGGCCCCCAAAATTCGTAAAAAATCCTTTATAAAGGGTGTCTGCCCGAGATTTGGCGCTCCGAGCGCCATTTTCAAGCCTCCAGCGCCAAATTTTAGTGAAAAAATGGACTTCTGGACATTTCTGGCACTCCCAGCGCCATTTTCACGCTCCAGGCACCAAATTCCAGAGAAAAATGGCCTTTTGGCCATTTTTGGCCGTCGCAAAATCTGTCGCTAATTCCGTCGCTAACACTTTTTGTGATGGAATATAATTAAATTTAAATTTTTCTTTCTTTTTATTTTATTTATTTAGCCTTGGTTATTATAAATAATGGATAAGTTGTTAAGATAGAATATATCTTATTTTTTATATTTAAGATAAATTATATAATATTTGGAATTAATATATATATATATATATATATATAAACTTTTTAATATAATTGCATAATACTTTTAAAAATTAATTTTTATATATTTTAAATTAAAGTTTATATAAAAATTATCTTTAGTATTCCTTTTTAAAATTTTATATCTTATGCTCCAAAATAGGATTTCTCCTATTGTTAGAAACCTTTTACTCTTGAATATAAAAATGTATTTTCTCTTGCTCTTGCTCTTGGTTAAGGTGTGGTTTATATAGAATTTTTTAATTATAGTAAGACTATTTTATCTTTATAAATTATGAAGATAAAATATGATTCAAAAAAAATATGATTATATATTTTCTCCATAAATCATATACATAAGATATAATTTCTGTGAGATATAGTTAACATATAACTAATATATAATAATAGACGATATGATCGTAATAGTTGATCCAAGGTTTATTGGGCTAAATGTGATTGGCCAAATATAAAATATAGAGGATACATAGTCCTTTAGACTCGAGTACAAAGAGTTTAAAACTTGAAGTTTTTAATATGTTGGATTCGGGCAATGACTTACTATGTGGGTTTGATCCAATGGAGATTGAAGGATACATAACATTCAAGTTCAAGTACAAAGTATGAAGAGTCTAAAGCACGAAGTTCCTATATTATTGGGTTCAATCAATGATTTAGTGCATTGGATTTGGTCCAATGGAATTCGAGAGTACACATTGTTTTGTTTTTAAAGTTATAAAATTAATTAAAATGTTAATGACTCAATTAACATAAAAATCATAGCAAAATTGTTACAAAAAAAAAGTGTATATGTGATAAATGTATTTAATAATTGATATTATTTTCACTATAGCATAATATTATTAATTTTAAATTATTTACTTAATATTATATTTAATTGAATATGTAGTTTTATTAAAACATATAAATACAAATTATATATATATATATATATATATATATATATGCGTGCACAATTTAATTTTGTATTTTTATTTCTTAATATTTCTTTTTATGGACTAATAAGTTATTGGTTCGAGTAATATTAGATTCGATTATTTTAAATAAGGTTTCAAATTTGAACTTTATGAATGGAAAAAATATAATTGAAAGAATATTCAATATCAATAATATAGTAAAAAAAATCTCTCTTCATAAGATAAAAATAGTCACCTTAATTCAATAAGATAAAATAAGACAATTATATTTATCAACACAAATATATAATTATACATTTAAGAATTCATACACAGGTTTAGATGACATGTGACGAAACCACATAACTCATTTTCTAAAAATTCTAAAGGACCATGCTCTGATCAAATTCACAATTTCTAAAAATTATTTTCACATCTAAAGGAAAGCAAAGAACATGAGGATTTTCAAGAAGGTGCTAATGTTAATGAATTCCATCATATTTTCATCTTCCCTATTTTCTTTCATGCTAATTTCATTTAAACAAACAAGGTGTTAATGTTGATGTTATCATTAGTGTTTTTTCATCTCATAAAGTTTGAAGATTTTTTTTAATGTTAATTTATGTATTTTATTTTACAGGTGATTAACGAGAATCTTATGTATAAAAAAATTCAATTATAAATGATAATATAGAAATAAATTAAATAAAATATGATATATTTTATTTGATGTTTTTTATTTGATTTCTAAGATTATATTATTTACTAATGGTAATAAATATGAAATTAAATGCTTATCTTTTACAAATATATATATATATATATATATATATATATATATATATATATATATATATATATTAGAAAACTTGTATATAAGAAAATCTTATCAATTATTTTAGTCTACGACTCACAAAATGTTATGACCGTCCTTGATCCTAATGACGTGGAGGTTACATACAGGGATAGATCATAAATGCATCAAATGGAGGTCAGTTTTTTTATATAATTATTTAACTATAATTTTTAATAAATAAATAATTTTACAAAAAATATTTATTAAGTTTATGTATAAAATTATATCAGATTTACTACTGTATAAAATTACCAAATCAACAACTATTTTCTTACTATTTCTTCCTATTAATTATTTAATTTAATTTCCTTTTTTTCTTATATACATACATATATATATATTATAAGCGGCGAGGGAAAGGGGGACAGGGAGTAGGGTCACATAGATGTCTACATATATGACAGTAAGGCACTTAACATCTAGTATAAGTTATGTTAATGTCATCTTTGACGGACAATGATGAAGAGACCAAATTAATTTTCATTTTACATTGATTTTAAAATTTTGTTAGTTTTTTAAAAGCCAATTTAACATTACCCTACACTTTAAGGTACAAAATCGAATATTCACTCTGTTTATAATAATTAACATGCTTTTAAAAGTTTCCTCACCTTCCAAATATATACATCAAAGTATTAGTTTCATGTGGGTCTAAAAGACAAAAACTTATTTCACTAGGAAAACAAAAACTCAAGGCTAAAAAAAAAGTATTTTCTTTTCTGTGCGAGATTAGAATGGATCAATTGAGAAAAAACAATTGTATGGTCATGAATGATTCTATGGTTGAAAACTAAAGGTACATGCCACGGTAGTAGTATGCGTGGCATGATTAATCTGAGAAACAGATACTTCTATAGAACCAAGAACAAAAGTCACACAATGCTAGTCGTATTAAATTATTGATAGTCCCACACTCCCACCGCAATGCTAGGTTAACAAAATCAACGAATAAAATAACTAAAATGATCGACAGAAGTTAACTATTTTTTTAAGTTGATAAATTAATTAATTAAATTTAAAATATAGAATAAATATAATTATTAAATTAGTGCAAAATAGCATAAAATGTTACAATTAATTATTTACTCGCTAGTATTTTAACTTATAGATTGTACAAGATAAATATTTTAAAAATTCATAATAAATAAATATCTTTAAATATATGAATTATATTTTAGATTATAATACATTTAAATTATTATGAAAGCTTAATTTTAATTAATGATTTTTAAAACTATTGAAATTTATTTTAAAAATGAATCTTTAACAATATATAATGATAATATACTTTCTTGGTCTCCACTTTTTAAAAAAAAAAATAGTTTTACTCCTCAACTACACGTAATAATTGTTTCACTCTCCCTATATCAAAATTAAAATTTTACCCCTCATTTTCACACTTTCATTTTTTATTATTTAACTTCCTCTATTTCTCTTTTATTTTATGTTCTATTTATGTATAAGTGTCTGTCTTTCTCCTAATATAAAATAAAGTAGATTGAGAGTGACAAAGATAAAATAATAGTTTGTAATGATTGAGAGATAATTATTTTCACTATTATGCTAGTAGTGTGTGAAACATACATTTAAATGTGAGAATATATTATAAATTATAATATAGGAATGAATAATTTGAGTTTAAGTAATTATATATATAATCAATACTACCGTTTATATTTTCATTTATTTTGAATAATTTATCATCTTAAAAAATAGAATAATAATTTATCAATAAATTATTAATTCAAATGAAATTAGGTTCAATCTTTTTAAATAATATATCGAATCTAAGTGTTGTAAATGAGAAAATATAATTTGAAAAGAAAATCCCAAAAAAATAACTAGTTAAATTATAATAGAAATTAATGATAACATAAATTTTTTTATACAAATGATCAATATCATTAAGAGCATGGTAGACTGCTAGTAACAATATCTTCTTAAAAAGAATAACCATGTGTTTAATTTTTTATTGCAAATGGCACTATTATTTTCATGTAATTACTAAATAGTTTATAAAAACACAACCAACAAATTAATGATATTGAACAACAAATTAATAATACTGTTTCCATATAAATTTTTCATAATACATTTATAAGAAAAAAGGTAAATATTTGAATTTTATTAGTATTTAGTAGTAATAAATGATGTAATGTGTACGGTGCGTGTGTCCCCGCAGTAAATACTAAATACCAATTGTATTTTGATTTTGTATAATTGGAAGAAAAAGTACAGTCTATTTTTCCTGTGGCCAAAATAGGAAGCAGTTGGAATTGCGTACAGTATTACACTACATTTTTACATTACTAAAAAAGAGTATTTGTAATTTTGATTTTTTTTTATATTTTCTTTTTCATCCTTTCCAAAAAATATATTTCTCATCCTATTATTTATTACAGTATATATTTCTGTTTTCTTCACTTTTCTTTAATCGCTCATTTTTTCCGTACCCATCCCACGTTCTGTTTTACTTGTGATGATTTATCATGGTTTATCTCCTATTATATTAATTATTTATAAATTTTTGACTAAATTACATTCGCATCTTCTATGTTTTGTTCAAATTTCACTTGATACTTTTCTCTTTTTTTATATTACTTTTACCTCATTCTATTAATGTGTTAATTAATGTTAACTAAAATATGTGAGTAGACGAAATTGTCCTTATATTTTAATTGTAAAATCTAAATTATTCATTTCCAATTAGTTTTAAAATTTAGGGTCCACGTTCCATTCCCTTTCCTCATTCACGAGTACTGTTCATCTTCCTCTTATTAGTGAGTTCTTCTTTAGCATCCACATGATGTGAGTTCATATTTCTCTCATGACGTTCACGTTCCATTCCTTTTCACCATTTGCGAATTCTTACTGTTCTCTTCCTGTTCACGAGTTCTCCATTGTTCTTCTTCCTTTATCATTATCTGGTCTTGTTTTATACTTAGTTTTGCATTGTAAACATTATTGACAATTTATTAGTACAATAATAATTACTTGTAAGGAATTTTCAAGAACACAAGGAAAGAAAATGGACCAATAACCAAATTCATTATGAAATATAGTTTTGCTTTTGTTCCCTAATGAAAATAACATTTCTTTTATAGTCTACTATTTGAGTTATTATCAATCTTCATTTAAAGAAACATGTCATGGGTGACTATCCAACAAAACTGATTTTGAAATTAAAATCAATGTGTCAAAGTAATTTAATTATGTCTGCTAGTTTAAATAGTCGTGTCTCTGTTACATCATTAATGAAAATTGAAATATATAATTTCCTAGATGAAATTGGACGAGTGATAAATAAATTGAACTGAATCACTCAATCTTTTCAGTTTAACATTATGATGTGCTTTGCAGCTCTTGATTGACACATTATATTAAACATCTTGCCATAAAAAAATATTTCAAAGAAAGGAGTTAAAAACACAAATACAGAAACAAAACAATAAATTTGAAGCAAATAACCATATTCAATTAGAGAAAAAAATTGAACTAAAAATTGAAAAAGAAGGAAGGGTGTTAACACTGCGTACCAAGAAGGTGAGTTCACGTCTAACAAAAAGTTGGATTCACGTCCAATTACAGAGAAAACAAAAAGAAACAAGAGTCTTAAAATATTTTCAGGTTAAGAGGAAGAAGATGAAGATATTTTAGACATAAAATTTCATTAAAATTCATATGACTAGCATATACCTAATTTCTGTTAAATTATTAAATAGTGTTTAAGACGGAGGGGGTCTGAGTGTAATGTGAACTAAACAATTAAAAATTTTTTTGTAGAGTGTAAAAAGGAATGAGTATCAAGTAAAATTTAAGCAAAAATATAGGGATGCGGGTGTAATTTACTTTAAGTTTTTTATAACAATTTTTTTCTAAAGCTTTTCGTATTTTTTTAACTTTAAAATAAGATTTTTTTTTCTTTCTCTAAACTTTCTAACAAAAAAATTAAGATTGCACAGCTGAGGGTAGCTTTTTTTGGAGTTAAGTTATAAAATAAGTTAATGTTCATCAAATTTCTATTGCAATTGTACAGGATTATTACTAAATTACAATTAGCTACGAGGAAAGAGTTTCAATTACGTAAATCATATAGCAATAAATACTTATAATATTCTTTATTTTTTTGTTATGATTAATAAAACATAATTTTTAAAGAAAATTCTGCAGATATCCAAGTTTCAATTTTAAAATATATTGCAAACCATGATTATTTATAGCGAATTTCATAAATGAACTCAATGAGACTTAATTCAAATTCTGTAATAAGTTAACCGGTTGTTAAGACTTAAAAAATCCACAGCTATATGTAGTTTGTTCATGTTATACAATAGTAATACTGTTAATTGTTTTTTAAAAGGAAAATAGTATAATACTGTTTTTTTGAAGGAAGTATAATACTGTTGATAAACATGTTTAGCTAAAAATAATTAATTTTCTCTCAACAGTTTATGTTTTTATTGGTTAGATCGATGGTTGTATTACAATGTTTATATCTAAATAATAGAACAGTATATATATACTCTTAAAATTTGTTTGAGATTAATTTAATCTTAAAAGTTAGTTTATAAGGTGAGAATTGTCATCTTATTTATATATTTCATCTTGATACTATTTCTAATTAATGTGATATTTAAAATTTTTTCATTATACGCCTTACGTCCAAAACTTTTGGACTTAATGCATGAATATTATGGTGGGTGACTCATTAATTGATCTATTATAAACTCTGACAAGTAATAGTGAATGGTGGTTGTTGAAAAGTTGTTGGGAAAGAAGAAAAGTTTGTCGAAAGATGGCCGAAAAGGTCCATCAAGAACAGTAGGTCATTGGAGAAAAATGACTTTTGTTATTTATGTGTCAAGGATAATCTAAGCTCTCATATCATCTTAGAATATAAATTTTGCCTTAACTCAATCTCAAAAGTTAGTTTATGAAAGAAGAATTACACCCAACTTATATATTATATCTTAACCTTATTTTTAGTTAATGCGAGACTTAGATTTTTCTTAATACATTTCTTTGTACCAATATTTTTTGGCTTGATTCATAGATGATATGATCAGTGTTCCATTTTAATGAATATAAGATTAATTCTGATATCATCTTAAAATGTAAATTTGAAACTAATTCAATTTAAAAAATTAGCTCATAAAATAATAATTACCTCTTATTTATATATTTCATCTTAACATTATTTCCCATCTACATGACTCTTAGATTTTTTTTCAATATATACAATAATACTGTTTATGCAAAAAAATAAACAATCAGATTATTAGTGCAACAGTACTACGTCCAATATAAGGGGGAAGAATAATATAATATTTTCATGAAAACACGAGGACCGATTATTGAT
The DNA here is from genome assembly GCA_013407115.1 of Glycine latifolia. Taxonomy (NCBI): domain Eukaryota; kingdom Viridiplantae; phylum Streptophyta; class Magnoliopsida; order Fabales; family Fabaceae; genus Glycine; species Glycine latifolia. Next base: position 28,229,038 of record CM023959.1, on the reverse strand, counting down.
CAGTCAATTTAATTGTAGTAAAAATATCCAGCAAGGCAGATATGGGCATGTGATTATATAAATATAACGCATAAAGAAAAGGTAAAACTAAGGGAAGGAATTTAAAATAAAATAAAATTGCGCATCTGATGATGATGATGGAGCATGAAATAAAACCTTAGATGAAGATCTCTCAGACAAAAGATCCATGAATGAAGATATGCTTTTGTCGGTGCCAAAATCCGAAATAATTATGGTTATTTTTCCCTTAGGAATGAAATGACATTTCGAAACAATTAAATAATAGTGGTAATAGTTCGATGGTTAAAATTTGAAAGTAATTAGAGTTTATATATTTTTAATCCTTATAAAAGTCACTGATTTGATTTTAACTTTTTTAAAAAGTTAGTGTTAACTTTTATAAATAAATTTTGGCTTCAAAAAAAACTTTTATAAATTAAAAAAAAGAATATTTTTATCATTAATTTAAATACATGCTACGTCGTTTCTGAATGATAATAAAGGTTAGTTTAAAAAATTAATTTATAAGAGCCAACAATTTTTTGGAAGACTAAAATTAAAGTTAACCATATTTATAAAAATTAAAAAATGTTTACGGCATACAAAATATTATACTCTTGTGGACTTAAATATAAACAAAAAAAATGTTTTAGTTGATGGATTATAATATAAATAAATTTTAACTAATTCAATTTTATTATTTGCTATTATTTTAAAAACATCCTTAATATGAGTACCGTATAATAAATATGATTAAGAGTAGTTCAGAAAATGTAATTTTTATATGAAATTAAAAAATTAAATGCACTTAACTAATATCTTTTTTTTTAATATTGGAATACGTTTATCTTATTTCATTAATCAACAAAACCTCCATACAACAAGGAGAAAATCAAAATATTGTGGACTAACATAGAAGGTAAACACCCTTGTGAAAGCATGAACTTAATTGATTTGTTTGTCTTGAATAAAACTCACTCTAGAGTTACCAAAGGTAAGAAGGTTGTGTTTGGATGCAGATAATTAAAATGGATCCAATCTCTGAGTGCAAGCGGGTGGTCGAGTAGAGTAAATCACAAATGTGCATGCTTACAGTCAGAATCAAAAGTGATATTATATTATAGTCCATCTCCATTGCCCATAGAATTGCCGAGCGGGTGTGAAGGCACGATGCTGGGGTCTTAACTAATATCTTAATAAGTATTAAATTAAGTAATTTTTGTTTATACTGTATTTAAGTTTGGAGAGAAAATGTTATACTCCAATTAGAAAGAAGTGAAAAATACACAAATTATAACGCCTAGTCGCCTACAAATTTCTTCACCGATTCAAACTTTTAGTATTAAATTAAGACAACTGCTAATCAAGATTAATAAACTAAAAGAAGATTATTTATTTATTTATTAGAATGCATAAATTGTGTTATCTATAATTTTATTTTGCACACCCATAAATTGTGGGCATATACGAGAATGGTTGCAAAAGGATGAATTAGTAGGTATAGAGTTAGTTAATGGGTGGAAGGTTAAGGTCATGGTAGGAAAAATGAGAGTATTGAAGGTGGAGGGCCCCAAAGCTCTTGGCATCATGGGATTTTGTTCCACTTCCACAACGCAATTTAGATGCGATGCAATGCAATGGAAGGTTCCAAGAAACAAAATACACGTGGTAAAAGGTTCAGGGACATGTACACTTTCTTATACAAAAGTACTGCTAGTCTACCACACTACTACTCATAATAATTCATACTGCTACTGTAAACATTTACTCAAGCTTCTCTCAGTTGTCTCAGTGTCGGTTCCCTTGGAAAGCGAGACATCTAGGCTACTTGGTACTTGCATGTTGCATCCCTTCGCTGCTGCTGGTGCTAGCAGCTCTATAGTATCATTTTTATTTTTTATACGTGAAGAATGAAGATAATATAAGAAATTTTATAATAATTTATCTAATTAATTAAATTAGACTCATTAATTATTCTGTCATTTATTCACGTGCCTCTGAAAGATGAAAATAAAATCAAGTTAATCAGTTGTACTTGTACCATGTAATTTAATATTTTAATGTATTTTTTTTTATCATATTTAATAATGTATTTTTTTTAAAAGTTATTTAATGATAATGAAAATGTATTAATTAAAAAGTTAAAATAATGTAGGTGTTCATGCAAGTCATGACCAACTAGTACAAAGTTAATTTCCTCACTAACTTTACTTGAGAGATTAAATATATATTTAGATTAAAGTTTATAAATATAAGTCTAAATAAATTTTAGTATTTTGTAAATTGAGTTTGTAAAAGTAATTTTTCCTTTGATTTAGTTTATACTGACTTTATTAAGATCAAATTGGGACAAAGTTTACAGTCAGATTCAACTGAAAATTAAACAAAAGACTATTTTAGTTTTACTTTTTAATTAATATACTTTGAAATCCGATAACCGAAAACCAAACACACCCTCGACTTAAAGAATCTGTGTAAATTTATAGAAGTGGCATATTAATTATAGAATTAAATAAAACAAAATCAAGTTCAAGACAAAAAAGATTGATTAAGAAAGGGCAAATGAAATTTGTTTTTAACTAATTGAGTCAAAGAAATTGTAAGAAATTAATCCTTCGCCTTTATCATATTGGCAAGCTATGAAGAGAGATAAAGTTTAATAGAATAATTATTTTATAGTTTTTGTTAAAAAGAAAAGAAAAAGAAAAAAAAAACAACTCCTATGAAACAGAGCCAATATTTGTTGGCTTCATGTTTTGTAGGACCAACAAAATGTACAGGCAATGAATTGAAACCTCAGGTGAATTTTTTAAATAAGGAATAAATTTGTGTTCATAAAAAAATACTGAAGTGGATACACAAAACCGTTGGGTAATATATATGATAATTAATATGCTAACTAATAAATAAGACAGCTTTTTAAATATAAAGGAGAAAAAGCTTTTCCAAATAACTTCGATGAAACCTTTCTTTAATAAATGACTGCAGTCGGTTAACTAGGACTTAAAATACTTGAATAACTCGTCAACCATTCATATGACAATTGAAAAATTAATCACTGGCAACATTCGAATTAGAATGAAGTGTGAATTGTCAAGTGAAGAAAAATATAAACTAAAGGAATCCCCTGAAACTCTGGGAGTAATTAGAATTTGTGTCCATGTGCATACAATGGCTGCTTCATTGACAACCTTCACCAACAAGTAACTTCCAACCTAATATTTCTACTGAAAGTTTCTGTAATGTGCAAAGCACTTGTGCAATTTGATGAACTGTTTGCACTGTTTATGCAGCCACCAAGTCAAATTGGCCACTCATGTGAGTTTGTAACCGACCAAATAAGCACCGAATAGTGGAAAATTATAAACCATTGCTTAAGAAGGTTGCTAGCTAGAAATTAAGGTGTTATATTATAGTATTTGAGCACGATTGAGGGCTAAAAATCGCGGCGATCTGTCTTTTTTTTCCCCCTCTTCCAAGTGTTTCCTTTTCCAATCAGCATGTGAGTGAAATTTTGCAATTTGTTTTGTACAATTATTTGGTCAAATTAAGCTACTCCTCCTAGCCAATAAAAATGGGTTCAAGGTATCACCTTTATTCAATTTTAATTATCATTCTTTTGTTGGTGGGTCCGTGAGTTTAGCATCTATTCCCGGATGCTTTATCAATGCAATGTTATCCGTTCTCTCATTCTTATTTGGGAGAATGCTTTGTTTGCAAAGCCATGTGTCTGATAGAATAAGCAAACATAAAGAAAGACATAGGATAGGCTTCGTGGTAGTGGAATTCGTCATTCATGAATCATATGATCATGATCATCTCCTTATGATTGTAGCTTATTAAGGTTTTTTTATTAGAAAATAAAACGTTCCGAGTCTTACGTGTTGCTACTTTACTTTCTTGATAATATTTTTCTTTTCAATTTGGGTGAGTAGGAATCAAACTATGATTGGATTGTCTTTGGGAAGATTAAAAAAAATACTCTTCTATGTACTTACTCTACTTTCTGCCACTGCTAACAACAGGCTATGAAGATTATATTACTACTAAATTACTAGGAGGTTTCCCTCATAAATTCAACGCAAGCAGTATTCTAGAACAAGTTTGGCAAGAAAATCCAATTCCACCATAATATTGAATTCCAGTGGTAAATTTTCAAGCAAAATGTCTAATTTACAGTTTACAGTTTACACCCTTTAGCTTTATACATTATTATTGCTTCATCCTTTATACTTTATGAGGTTGAGTCTATTACATCCGATGATGTCAAACTCGTAACTCAGAAGAGGAACGAAAGGGGTATAAGAGATCATGACTCGAGATCATAACAACTCATTATATGTGGGTAGATTGGGGACAAAAAGTGAGGAGGAGAGTGCATTAGCATAAAAGGGAAGTGTAAATAGCAATTGTCAAAAATAATGAGACAAGCTAAGTAGTAAGCCCAATCAAAACAACATTGATTAGACCCAAACACATAAATAGGCCCATTCATTCAACACACTGAGGGCATCTCCTTCCACGCATCAAACAAGACACAACACACAACACACACCAAACACTCCCAACCTAAGAAGCACCAATATCGACACGACGTTTTTGATACATTTCCGATACGGAACGTCAATACGTTACTTCAAAAATACTAATATTTCGATACATTTCCGATACGTCTTAGTATTAAATAATCTTTTTTTATATAGAGTGTATTTCATATTAATAAACTAGCTTTGCCCACAACCACTGCTTTCACCTCTACTACTCATGCTACCTAGCTATTTTTTTTTTTATATAGAGAGCATAACAATTACTTAAATTAAAACAAAAGTCCAGTTTTTAATATAAAAAAATGAGCCAAAAGGAGTACAATAAGCAAAAAGGGAGTGCAGGAAGCAAATGTGTTTATGGACTTTATGGAAGAAGAAGTGAAGATCGAAACGATGAAGAAGCCTAACAGCAGCAAAGAGTATTAGAGCTGATCGCATTGAGATAAGATCAATTTGCAGTTGCACGCTTCCCAATTCACACACCCATATCACATCACATCTTTCTCCACACGCAACGCAACATTTCTATAATCAATCATCCTCACTCGCATTTGAAGACGCAACAATCTTTCCCGTGAAAAGGGATCATGGAGGCAAATTCAGGTGCTAGGGACCAAATTCAGACCAAAGCCAGCCCCATGCGCCGCCACCACGTGGCCACCTCCACCATCCTTGAGTGCGACGACGAACCAAGCGGCGGAAGAGGTGAGCGCAAAACGGAGGAAGAATAGACTTCGTTCTACAAAAATGCCCTTTCAAAATCTGATACGTAAAAATAGAGTATCCGAACGAATCCGTATCGGACATGTGTCTGATATGCTGGAAAAAAAATTGAACGTATCCGTGCTTCATAGCTCCCAACGCATCACCTTCAACGCACCAAACAACATCAATACGCTGCACCTACAGGCAACAAAAACAGAGGATGCATTTGTAGGCTTTGGCAATGGTGACATTGGGACCAGCGTTAGCGACAACCACGAATCCAAACAGGATTATTGGCGTCGGCGACAACCAACGATAGTGATGAAAGCATCGACGATGGTAGAGTGGGCCGACGATAGAGACAGTTAAATTCCTCCGTTCTGGCGAGTAATTCGCGTTTCATGACCGTTCTGCAACTTCATTGTTTTTTGGTCCGATTAGACTCGACGGAGGTTAAAAACTCATAACTGGTAGAGTTAGCAAGTTTACTCGCTTTTTTTTGCAACTTTGATTATACCTACTTAATATAGTTTTCCCTTAAAAGTTTGATATGACCTTGTCAAAACTTTTTGCATGACTTGAAAATCTATTTAAATGCTTACTTTATATATTTAAAATATTATAATAATTTTATTATTATTGTTATTAGAAGTAGTCAATGTCTCTTTCGATTAGGAAAAAAACTTTCTTACTCATTGTTTAGAGATTTCTCCCTGTGTGAATATAAGGAGAAAAAATATTGTACGCAGTCTTATCTTTACATATGTAAAAAAATTGTTTCAACGTTTCGTTTAGTTAAATTTCAAAAATGATTTGGTGATAATTTGTTTTAGGATTTATATTCAAAAGTTATTAATTTTAACTTTCAAGAGAAACATTAGATCAATTTTCCATAGACTTTTATTTTTCTTTACAAACTTACATTATTTTGATAAATTTTTTAAAAATATCTTTTAGTTGAAAAAACTTTTTCATAAAAGAACTTAAACTGACAAGGCTTAAAATGAGAAAAATTCACCAAAAATAATTTTTAATATTAACATAAATAATAAGCTTAATATGTTTGTGTGCCTATTTAGACTTGTCGGCGTACTTAGACCTATAAATTTATTGACTTATTTATATGCCTTTTATAAAACATTCTATGTAAATAGGTTTTCAAGTTAACCCATACTTTTAAATAAGTCAATCCAATGCCTAAAAAATAGTTTGTAACAAGTAAATATGTTGGACTCAGACTTAATAATTATAATATACGTTAGGCTTAGATTTGCCAAAGTTTAATCTGATTTGTTTTCATCTTGACATATAACTTTACCAAGTTATGGATACTTTTCTAAAATTTAGCCTTTTTTTTAAAGAAATTCAGCCTTTCTAGTGAAACTTGTTGTAAGATTTTTTATTTTTTTATTGATTTTATTGTTTTTTCTTTATTAGCAGAATGTTTCTTCCATGACTTTTTCTCTTGGTTTTTAGTTTGTAATCTCTATTTACTCATGAAAAAAAAGAGTAATGATATTCATACATCCAGATTGTGATATAAATAAGATAGATACGAAGAAATAGAAAAAAACAAAGAGAAAATAATAGATGTAATAAATGAGAGAGATAAAGAAAAATATTAGATGAAAAAGAAAATAAATGAATAATAAGTATTTTCCAAAGAAAATAATTACTCAATTCTCAATCCACAATAGCAGAAGCCCAATGACAAACCCAACAGAGCCGGAAAAAAAAGAGCCCAGTTTCTCACAAAAAATACAAATATCTCATTTCCGAAAGCGCGGTTGTCCTCAACTCACTCTTTTAACCGCGCTACTCCATCCCCGTTCTCTTTAATGGCCAGCACCGCATCTCACTATCTCCAACTCGCCAGCACCACCGAGTCAACTCGTCGCCGGAGAATCTCCATTTCATGCCCGAAGAAGTCTAACAAGTTGGCATTCCAGGAAACGAAGGAAGAGGCGAGCACGAGGTCTCCACGAAAATCTCCGGCCTCCGAAAGGACGACATCGCCGCCCGCTACCGCCTCCGAGTCTCCGGAAACCGTTTCCAGATGGACTGTATTTACAGGAGAAGAAAAATGAATTCAGATTCTCTTATAAATTAAAATGAACTTGTATATATCAGCTTTTTGGAGAAGTTGAATGAGAGAGTTTCTACACAAGTGCATAAGTTGATTTAGCCTACGAGAGAAGCTCAATTCAGCTTACCTTATTGTTTTCTTGTCTTACAACTTATAAGTGCTTATGAAGAAGTTTATCCAAACAAAGCGTTAGTTCTGTGGAGGTTGAGTTGTTCATGTGAAACCATTGAGCATGTGTTGCTGTGGTTTGTAGGTGTAAACTTGATGTTGAGACTTACAATGCTCTTATCAATGCACATGGTTGAGCCGGACAGTGGCGTTGGGCTATGAATATCATGGATGACATGCTGCGGGCAGCCGTGTGTACTTTGTATTTTTCTACCCTAGTCAATATTTAGTTAGTTCAACTTAATGTGATCGGTTTTTTTTCCTTCTATTAATGGTGTTACATTGTAGTTAAGTTGAGCATGTCTGGTGAAGGGAGAGGGAGAAAGAGAGAGCATAGTGTATGAGTGTTTCATTTTCACTACTTTTCTAAATTGTTTTATGGTCACTAGATGAGTTTTGTTTGCAGGATCCAGTTTACGATGATTCATGCCTCTTGCAATCCGTGTTCTTAATGATTTAATAATAAAGATCTGTGCAGTGTGCTTGACTGTATTACATTGTATACTTGTGATTTTATGTTTACATACATATAAATTAAATTTGTTCCATTTGATGGTAGAAAATAGTATCTTTCTCTCTCGCAATGCTGGAAAGTGGGAACCATATAGGTTTTGTTTTGGTTGGTGACTAAGTGTTGATATGTTCTATGCATCATATGGTTACCTGCATGCTACACTAGCTGCTCATGAAGTCTAAGTGCATGTTAGAACTGAGTGATTAATCCTGGTGATGAGATTTTTGTGATCAATGTGATCTAGCCAGCTTTTCATTTAATTTTCTTCAGACACTATGCTGTAGTAAACTGGGAATTTAAAAAATAAGCACTTCAATTGTGTGTGAGTATACTGTAAAGGATCAGTCTCAATTGCATCCAAGGGGTTAGTAAGGGTAGCTTACAGCTGTCACTATGACAGCTGTCACTAGGACAGCAGTGTATATAAACTCTTCTCTGTGACTTTCTCTGACTGCCTAATAACAAACACTTTGTTGGTATGCTATTGCTAACTATAAGTGCTGTTTGTGACACTGAAATATTTTTGCAGATTGATATATTTTACACTACCCTGCTTTCTTATTATTTTATTTTCCATGTATGCAGTTATTCTTCAAAATGTTGGCATCAGGTGCTGATGTTAACTTAAACACTTACTCTATATTATTGAAGAACCTTTTATCATCTGGAAATTGGAGGAAGTATTTAGAGGTAAGATATTAATCTTTCTTTAAGATTTAATTTAATGGTGATACATACAAATTGTATGTTGCCAACTTGACAACAATAGTTTGTTAGGTTTGTTGCATGCAGAGAAGTTCATACCTATGTAACTGGAACAAATATTAAAAGTATATTTCACTAACATAAAGTATATATAATGAAACTAAAATTCCTGTTTATACCAAACATCTAGGTGTAGGACAATTACTACTAGCCCAACCCGACAATACTATTGACAGGAAAAAAAAAACTCTGAACTTAAAAAGAATCCTAATATTCAAATAAATGGTATCTCTTGTTGCCAAAGTGCCTCCAATGCCATACTAGTTCTGGGTCTATGGAGAGTTGTTATGCCTCTGGCAAGTGTAGTAGTTTGTGAAAAGTCATATAGTGAATGTCAAGAATCATTCACATGAGGATTTATGTTAATTGTTTACACTTAATCAAACATTCAAACCATAATTATAAATCTTGGATAGTGAAATGTAGCAACCTATTTGAAACCATCAAATCCTAGCTAAACGGATTGAGCAATACATGCAAAAACGAGCAAAAAAACATCAAGCAAGAAAAAGGTTGAGAATTCCTTAGCCATCTTCGAGACATTGAAGTCTTCAAGAGAAATCTTCCAAGACCTTCTTCAAGCTAGTTTTGATCTCAAAAGTGTTACAGTGTATTTTTTCTGCTACAATCATAGAGGATCTTTTATTTATTTAAGTATATATGATAAGATAACAAAAGAAGAGTAAAATAACTACAAACACCCTAAAAACACTAAAACCTTTTTATTCCAATCCAACAAGTTGCTGTGAAAGTTGGCAAACTAGTAGTAAATTTGAACAAAGCTATTACATGAATTAGAACTATGCATTTTTACAGAACTATCAAAACTTATGTTTTTTCATGACTGTACTAGATATTTGGCGATGTTTAATTTCATTTTTTTTGTGCATTTTACATTGTAATAAACCACATCTGGAAAATCATGGAAATCCTGATGCAGGTATTGCAATGGATGGAGGATGCAGGAATTCATCCATCAAATGCAATGTACCATGATATATCCTCCTTTTCACAAAAATGCTGCGGGGATGAAAATGCTGCTGTCATAAAAGAAAGACTTGGTGTGAATATTCATGTTGTATTGAGGATTGTGTTTTCTTATTTTCATATGCATGTGCTTTCATTCTTTTAATATGCTCTGCTATTTGAAGAGGTTTATATTATTTAATCAACCTGTGTGATTTTGCTTAGGCATGTACCAACTTTTCTGTTTACGTTTTTTTTTTTTTTGGTTTTGGGGGGGGGGGGTACCCAAGCTATATCAGCCATTGGCCAGCCACCATCTCTAGGTCAGGTTCAATATTAATGCCACAATGATGTTATGCATTTTCTGAAATATTCCATGTCAACCCATGCTTTCAATGTGTATGTAGTATTTATGATCAGTGCCTGTCAAATGGCATTTGAATTGTATTAACTGAATGATTCTTTAAAGGCTCAGAAAAGGGGAGATTGAAATTGCCACCTGGATTTGAATCTAGGAATCTGAATCAGTCAGCTATATTAGAATTCCAATACTGTGGAGCCTCTGCTTGCAATGTCCTCTATTTTTTTATGCACCTCAGTTTCTATTGTATACAAGTGATGTTGGTGGTGGATGCAATCTCAGACTTATTAATCAAACTGGTTTCTTATCAGGGAAATTTTTTCTTCCACTTTTTTTTGCATGCTCAAAATGAGTAGCAGTTAAATTTCACTGATACTCTTTGTGCCCCATTTACGGCCATGTGTGTGGAGGAACTTCATGGCACCTTAATCCAGAATTGACAAGAGTATGTCTCTTTGATAGGGTTACTTTGTGTTGATAAATGGGAATTGACTCTAAGCTTTCAATATGCTAAATATTCCATTTATTACAGATTTATCCCTTGGGAACCAGAAGAAAGATTAAGGATTACACTTATGATGTTGACTTGGTCTAAGTTCACAGCCGAAGCCACAAAATTACACTTATGTTTGTTAATAGACATCGTGAACATATCCTCTTTCTCTTGCCTCTCCTGGCAAATAAACGTAGGTGCTTGACAACAATTTTGAGGAAGTGATGGTTTGTTTTACAAAGGCTTTTCGAGCATGCTTTTGTTGGTGACAATTTTTTAGAAAAGCCCTAATGTTTTGTCTTATTATCAGCTTTCATGATAATTCTTTGTTCATCTTTCATCTATGCACTCCTGCTTTACTCCGTTATAGTTTTTGGACATTGCCTCATATTTAGAGACTTAGACCTTACATTTATCCTGGTCATATATTTGTACAGAATCCTTGAAAAGAAATTCTGGGGATCAAATTTCCACAAGGCAACCATGTGAATCTCCTGTTCTTAGTTGACCATTGTCATGGAGTCACATTTTTTTTTTTTTTTTTTTGCTTAGCTGTGACACGCTGTTCCAAACTGTTGTGGGAGTTATGCCTATGAGATTTTGTGAAGATTGAAGTTGGAAATCAATTTATTGGATCATACGCTACTCCTGCATAAAGAATATTTTTCATGTTATGCCTGCAATTTGTAAATTATCTCATTTTCTATCCTATGTATATACTAGTACGTTCGGACTGTACTGTAACATGTAAAGCCCAAATAGGATTATACTAAAGAATACGTATAAACCTGATCAGGTCATGCCATCAATATAGTTTCTGTTGATGGCTCGCAGCACAAATATTTAGCTATTACAATGGCCACTGTTAGGAGAAAATAGTTTGTTACTAATATTAGTGGGTTGTTATTAGTTTAAATAAGCTCTCTATAAATAGAGCTCACACACACTGTCAGTTGTATCTTTTATTTAATCAATTACAATGCATTTTTGATATTCCTCTTCTCTATTTTGAGCTCTATGGTGTATGGTCAAACTATATTGGTGTCACTTGTATTTTTCCTAAAACCATCTCATCTCAGATTTCTGATAGCAACTATGGTTTTTTCTTTATTTTCTTTTGGAGGGGTAAGGTGTTCCTGCAGTATCGTGCTTCTTTTGTCATTTTCCTTTGGTCAGACTCGGACCTTGTATGATGGGAAATAAGATCAAAATTGTTGTAAATGTGGGCTTTGCTGTTTTCAACTAAGGCAAGCCTCAGGTAGTTTAAACTTTACAATGGATTTTAACGGAAACTTCTTTATATTTCATTGACATACCTTTTAATAGCGGCGTCAACATCATATTTGGCACTAGGCACCGGTTTTATTTAAAAGGAAAGTAGTTATTCGAGTCAATATTCATGACAAAGTTTAGCTATAAATAATGATTATGTTCACAATATTTATATAACTTTTTAATATGACAATATTTTTATGAGAAAAAAGGTTTGAAACTGACATTTCTGTAAAAAAATTTACATAATCATCTAAGTATAAATTTTTTTTACATAATCATCTAACTATAACATATCATATGATAAATTTGTTGATTTATAAATAATTATTGTAAAACAATTTAAATAGTAATTTATGATTGGATAAGATTTTATACCGTTAATGCAATGATTTTCTATCGTGAGCTGTGAGTATTTGAAGAATAATCTTGTAGTAAAAGTGTAAAACATAGTTATCAAGTTGCTCTTATTTTCCCTGTACTCGAAGATGCCACTCTTGAGCTCGTGGCACCATGACATTAAAAACAGACCGTTGAAAATTCTTAAAATACCAAACAATGTTCTGACAAAGCTTTGGACTAGTTCAATTTAAGGGCTTTGTAATTATAGGCTTACGGCATCCTGAGCTAAGGTGTGTTCTTTGTTCAAATTTTCATACAACAATTAAGAAATGCTTATTGATAAAATTACAAATTTGTAATTGAAAAGTAAAAAAGAAGTTTTCTCGTAATATATGCATATTAACATTATCAATTTTACTGCTTTATCACTGGCGCGAAGGTTATTTAAAGGAAAGCTGTCTGTAAAAGTAAAAAAACACTTGCTCAGATGTGGGAACTTGGCACCACAAAAAGGATAAAGTCACGATGTGATGTGAGTCCTGGATTATTTTTTCTAAAACCAAGCGTTACATAAAACCGTTAACTAAAGTTTTGCATGCAATCATATAGCATCATCTTGAAGATTTAGGACCTATCAACTGGTTTGCCAAAAGTAGTCAAAATTATTCCCCCACATAATAATCAAACAGAATCATTCTCTGAAATTTCTGATCAACCGGTACTTGGTGTCTCAGGGGTTTGATTTTTCCAATGACTTCATTTATACTAAGACCAACTCCACTAATTTGCCATGCTTTACCTTTACATGAAACTTAAAGAATTGCAACCTCCGACTATAATAAGGGTGCACATTAATTTTTGAGTTTTACTATTTTCGGATGGAAGACATTTTTACAGCATTTATTTTAATTTAAATGAAAAATTATATTTTGAGCTAATACGGATAATCTTTTTAATAAATGTTTATAGGAAAAGAAACAAATTAATTAAAGAAAAAATAAAATATTTTTTAATAGGCTAAAATCAATTTACAAAACTTTTAAAAAGGCGAGATGATGTGCTTCTAAAAAGGTTTATAAACACGAGTTGATTTAATTTAGAAAAGAAAATTTGATTTATTTTACTTTTTTATAAATACTTTTTGAGAAGTTTATTTAAATTGTCTCTTTATATATTAGAAATAAATAAATTTATATAAAAAACTCTTAACAAAATATTTATTTGGGCAATTTTTTAATTTAGTTTTCATAGAAGTTTTCTTATTTAATTTCTTCAAAAATTAAGTTGTATAAATCCATTTTAGCTTATGAAAAAACTTAATACATTTTACCTTACTCTTTTATTTTTCTATAAATGCTCATGGAGTTTGTAATTAATTTCTTAATCGTTGCTCTTAAGGTATAGGATAGTAAAATTAATATAAAACTAATGCTATTTTTAGTTTATTATATTATATCAAGAATTTCTTTACCGAGTTTAACTTTAATGTATTGTTAATATAATTTTTATACTATCATCTAATATTATATTAATACACCAATAACATATTTACACTTTTTTGGTAGTGATTATATCATATATTTATTTCATAATTTGGTTATACATTGTTATATGATCATGAGAAAAACTTTTACTATATCACCATTAAATAATTTATTTTCTAATACATATGTGCTTTTTGATAATTATTTTAAAATACTTGAAGGCTATATTTAATTCTTTTATACTGTATGCTGTGGGTAGACAATAAACTACTAATTTTCTTATCTTTAGGGATGTTCTTTTCTATTAAAAGACGGTAAGACTGTATACGCATTTTTACAACACTTGAATATGAAAGTAGCATCTTAACGTTTATTACATGTTACTTTCACTCTTTCCGCTTGTTTCAAACCTACGCACCAAATTCAAATCTAACTAAACACCATCTTCTTCTTGGCATTTCAAATTTGTCTAATCTTCAATGGTCGTTTCTAAACTTATTCGATCGGAGCGTATTCTATTTTGTTCTTTCTTTTTGTATTTCTCAAACAATTTAGTTCTCAACTAGCAAAGGCTTTCTACTGTGTCTATCATTTTCAAAATAGAGGTATTAGGTAAAGAGGAAAGGCAGTTTCGTCATAGCAGATTTAACATCTGAGATAAACGTAAAAGTTAGTAAAACCTAATTCTTACCACTAAAGTCTGCTGGGGGACAATATAATATTTGAATTTTTGAAAAGGAAAATTCCAAAAAAAAAAAGATTTTTCTTTCTTTGTAATTTTTTTTAGTTTTACCTGCTTTCTTAAAAAAAGACTTATACCTTTCAATTAAAGTTTCCTCGTTTGTTTTTCTCGAACAAATTATTAGTTGCGCCCCTATTGAAATCTTAAGCATTTGAATACCAACTTATAAATTTCTAAGCTTTTTTAAAATGATATATTTCTCAGCTTCCTCATAGATAAACTACACACAATTCAAAAAAATTCTTCATTTCTCATTTTTTTAAAAATCAATATTCAACTCTTTGAACTTTAATTCACAATTAAAATATTAAGTTCAATCAAATGGATAAGTACTATTGTACCTGTAGGGTACCTGACCATCTTCTCTACATTTCCTATCCATTGTTCTTTTATGCTAAAAACATAGCACAACCTTTTTTTTTCTCCATTTCTTTGTCATTAAAATTTTCGATAGAGGTGCTCATTTACCCAACCAACTAAACCCAAGTAAAGTTTTTTTGATTGATAAGGAGGCATTATTTATTTGTATAGAAACATAACATGTCTAATCATATTGAGTTTGACCATTTAGGTATTGAGCTAATTATTTTATAGTGATTATTAGTTGTAAGTTTTAAAATTTTCAAAAATTATAACTAGTTTTTAGTTTAATTTTTTTTTTCTAATTTTAATTTTAAAATAAACTTACTTTAAAAGTTTCTTATCATGTTACAATTAGTTTAAGGGTGTATTTGTTTGATGGTGGCCAATAATGGTAACAATGGTACTAACAACAATGGTGGTGACAACTACATAATGTAGTGACAACAATAGGGATAATGGTGATGATGACAATGATATTGGTGACAGTAACAATAGAAAAGATCATTGTTAAATTTAGTGATTTTTTTTAAAAAAATTAAAAACCAATTTCACAATTTTTTTTCTTAATTTTGAAAATATATACTTCAAAAAGTATTTTGAAATTAAGTCAAAAATCATTTTAGCCAAATACATTTTGTTTTTAAATTAAATTTGATAACCAAAAATCCAAAACTCACAACTATTCCAAATGAGGCCTTAATAAAGCTAACTCAATTTGACTAAGAAGTTTCTTATATTTTAAAATAGATAAACACATTGCATTATGTTTTGGGGCAAAAAGATTCATGCATAAGGAAATTAATAGATCAAATTGAGGATTTTGATTTTAAATTTTATTGCTTTAGTCCCCTATAATTCATTGATATTCTTCTCTATGTTTTTGTTACCATTGATAACGACTTAGTGGGTCATTGACTATTGAGGATGGATCCATGTCTAGTAATATGGGATAGGTATTGGCAGGTCTTCGTTTGATCTACTTGCACTCAAGCTACTTTACGCACGCTTAGCCACTTATAACTTTCAGGACTATGTATGAACAGGTCCTTGGGTAGTCTTCATGCACTCAAGTTACTTTGTGCCTAACCACTCATAGGTTTTGGGACTGTGTTTTGGGAAAGTCCTTGGTTTGCCAATTAATGCCCATTAGAAGAAGGGTATTTTAAGATGCGTGTTTTAAGACGGTTGTGGGATACCCGTCTTAGAATGGTGCATGGTGGCAATTTTGTAAATAAGTTGCCAAGTTCAAAGACGGTTGTCCAATAACCGTGTTTGAAACGTCAGTACAACGACGGTTTTGAGTGCAACTAGTGTGGTTTTCCAGTAGCTACTTCAAAACGAACACGGTCCATGTCAAAGACAGTCTTCGTCTTCCTTGTGCCTAAATTAAAATACACACGTGACCTTTGTTGCCATTTCCGTCGTAGCCCTAACAAAGCACACCACTCCTGTTGTTGTGAACCTCCCTCACTAACCCACTGGTCATCGTCAACTCTGTCCCTTAAACCTTACGAATGCACCACCAACTCGCGTGCTAGGTTGCAGTGTTGTGTCACCATCGTGATATAGGTAATACCTCGTGCTTCTGCTGTTAGAAGTGGACCTAAGCTCACACAGATGCATCAGAAAAGAAAACCCCAACTAATCTAGAGGTGTTAAAGAATCCTATATCATTCACACACAACTAGAAAAGGAACCCTAGATCATCCTCTGCCCCACCAGACCCATGAGCAAGAAAAATTAATATGGCGAGGATTGCGCCAATCATTCCAAGAAATGGCTTTTGCACCATAGTTCTTTTAGAAGGTTTCATAACTAGGTCAAGGTCCCTTAGAAGGTTTGTAAGAATAATTGTCAATAAAATTTTGCCACCAATCATATTGATTTTATCATACTATTTTTTTCTCATGTGAAATAACAAATATTGGCTAGCCTTTATCATTATTTTTTTTAAGATTTTAGGTTCATGACTCCCACTCCTGACTATCCATATTTGTCTTAATGTTTCATCCATCTAATGTCATGTAATGCACTTTGACAATTCCTTATAACGTGTAGTGGCGGAGCCAGAAATTTTATTGAGAGGGGGCGAACATAAAAAAAATTATATCATAAATAAAAGTACTCCGAAGATAATACAAATCTAATATAAAAAAAACTATTACAGAAATTAAAATCACTTCATGACTTGACTCTTACTCTACATGTTTTCATATTGTTAAAATCATCTATAATTGAATCTGTGCTAAAACTCAAAACAATTTCTTTTTCAATGTATGTAATCAAAAAATCATTAAGATATTGGTCTTCCATTCTATTTCGAAGTCTGGTCTTGATTATCTTCATAGCTGAGAAAGATCTTTCAGTAGTTACTGTAGAAACTGGAAGAGTGAGTATAAGTCTAATCACTCTATCAATAAGAGGATAAATCATGGACTTTCCAGTTCTTGCTAGCCCTTGACATAATTCAGATGTAGTTGATAAATTAATCAAATCTGGATGTTTAGAAATGTCAAGTTCAAAATGTTGTAACTCCATCTTCAAATGCAAATAGTAGTTTATTTTATTTTAGAAGAATAAAAACAAGAAGAAGAAAGAGAAAAATAGGGAAAAAGAAAGGAATGAGGGGATACCTAAAACTCTTATCTTTCATTGGTTTACCAAATGAAACAACTTTTTTGACTCCTTCTATTTTCTTGGGATTTGTGTTTCCTTTGTGTCCAGACCTCTCCATTTTATAGTGTTCTTTCTCCCTCTTCCTCTTTATTCTTTTTCTTTTTATTATTATTTTTTTCCATTTTATCATCTTTCTTTCCTTTTTTTCTTTTTCTGTTATCTCTCTTTCCCATTTTATTTTTATTACATTTTCTTTCCTCTTTTATGTTTTTTTTCTTTTTCTTTTCTTTTTTTAGTACGTTTTCTTTATATTTTTTTCTTTCCCCTTTTACCTTTTTTTAATATTTTTTCTTTCCTCTTTTTTTTTTCTTTCATTTTCATTTTTTTTATTAATTTTTTTAGGGGGGGAGGTGGCCCACCCTAGCCCCCCCTAATTCCGCCACTGATAACGTGTAAGATTAGATTGAGGAGTCATTTCCTTAAAGATAAAGACATTATCATACAAGTCATTTAGAGGTCCAAATAAAATCATTGTTAGATGAGATTTTGACTACAAATTTTGAATGTCACAATTATTTACACTATCATAATTAAAGATGAGTCCAGGACATGATAGATAGGTTCCATGAAGTTATTTGTATAAGCTTATAAATACTAAGTATACAATAACTTGTATATTCTTTGATACACTCAACACACAAAGTACAAACCAGACCAAAATCAATGAAACAAGCCTATTTTTCATTCTGCTTTTCAATATATAGCCTTTCTCCATAATAATGCACCTAAACACTTTAATAATTTCAAAACCTACCACTAAAGAACACATTTCTTTTCTAAACATAATCTTCTAACTAACCCGAAAATCATTATATTTACAACTAACTAATTTATTCTATATTAATTAACTAAACTATTCAGCTAATATAAGAACCTACATATAGTTAGTTGTAAATATAATAATGGTTTTCGCAGAGATATGTGTATTTATACGAAAAATCAAGTCTCCTTGGCTCTAATTTAGTTAGCTAATATCATTTAACATATATAATTTAGTCATATATATATATATATATATATATTCAACTAACCGAGTCATTCAAATCACAACTTAAAAGTTTCCTTGACCTATTGTCCAGTCTAAGATCTAAAACAATGATTTTGAAAACTATAGGAATATATTAATCAACATATCAATTTACAATTCACACTTATACCTTTTATTGGGTGACAACTATTTTAGTATATGAACATTTTAGTACAGAGCATCTGCTATAATTAATGAGAAGATAAATTACGTGATAGTTTTATTTGTTAAGAAAATCAACCGTATCAAAATCCCTAAATTTTTTGAGGATATCATAAAAACTCTCATTGTTATATTTATAATTCTCACATCTATATCAATATATAAAAGGGATATGATTTTGTTTAACTGTTTTTGTCTTCACATTTTTTAGATTATTTTATTCTTATTCTTAATAATATTAAAACAATAACATTAATTAATTCTCTTTATTTATATAAATTAAAACTGATCCACTAACCACAACCATCTCTAATCACTTTCCATTTTTATTAAACAATTATATCTATAAACCAATTCTTAAATTTTAAAATTTTCTTTTAACTTACATTAACTTCACACTACTTTTATATTATTAATTTTTTTAATTTTATTATCTTTTTAATTAATTATATTTAACTTCTATTTTTTTTATTACTTAAAAAATTTAGAGAGGCACAGCCTCTCTTCTCTAGTAAAACTTATTCCATTGTCATTTTCTATATTTTTATATAAGGAACAACAGATAACATTATTTAAAAAGAAAAGTCCTTGGTGGCAGGTTAGTAGCATGGTGAGTATGGAAAATGGAATCAGGAGCAGACAACAAGTGGCACCGAACATGCACAATTGTCATACTAATCAAAACTAAGAGAAATGACATCCCTACCCTCACGGTGTCCTAGCCGTTACATCGTCTCACAGTACCAAATTCCACAATCGTCATTTCAAAACCAGGAAAGGGCATTCCGGTAATTAATCCCACTCACCCCTCACTCCTCCTTCCTCCTTTGTAGTTTTCCCCCTCTCGCTCACTCACTTCACTCCATTCCATTCCACTCCCAACCAAAAACAAACAACTCAACTTTCCAAATTCAAATCACACACACTTTTCTCTGTCTCTGAGATTAGAGTTAGGGTTTGTGTTTAGTTCGATCATGGCTTCGTCTTCCTCCGATCCGGGAAAGTCCGCGGAGACGTCGGAGGCGGTGGTGGCAGTGGCGAACGACCAGCTCTTGCTCTACAGAGGATTGAAGAAGGCCAAGAAGGAGAGAGGTTGCACGGCCAAAGAGCGCATCAGCAAAATGCCTCCGTGCGCCGCCGGCAAACGTAGCTCCATATACCGCGGCGTCACGAGGTAGTTAGCTAGTTGAGTCATGTTTGGATAAACTTATAAGAGAAGAAAATAAAATGAATTGAGCTTCTTACGAAAGTTACAATCAACTTATGAAGTGGTTGGAAGGTTGAAATGAATCTATGGCTTGTTAAGCACTTCTAAGAGAAAAAAAATGAAATCAGCTTCTCTATAGTTTTTTTTAGCGCATGTTTGGAGAGCTAATTTTAGCTTATGCAGAAGCTCATTTCATTTTTTTTCTAATTTTCTTCTTCTAAAAGTGTCTTACCCAAACAGATGTCTCGGATTGTTTCTAACGGAATTTTATGAATTGATTATTAGGCATAGGTGGACTGGTCGTTATGAAGCGCATCTTTGGGATAAGAGTACGTGGAACCAAAATCAGAATAAGAAGGGAAAGCAAGGTTCGTTTCGGTTTTGTTTTATTCTGTTCTTCGTTTCGGTTTTGTTTTATTCTGTTCTTCGTTTCGGGTTTCAACTTGTGTAAGGCTGAATTTGCTTACGTGTTTCGTTTTTTTTTTTTTTTCTGTTCGTGAATTGGTTGGTTGGTTGGACATCGGTTCGTGATTGGTGGCGCCAGTTTACTTGGGTGAGTTCTTAATGCGATGCTTACTTCACTTGTTCTTTTCTTTTGGGGCGTGTTAGGATAAACTTCTAAATAACCACTTATAGGAGAAAGAAAAATGGCAAAATGAATCAAACTTCTTTCAATTTATGCATCTCAACTTTTGGATAAATTCGATGAAAGAGCTTCTATAGAAGTTATATGCATAGCTTGATTTTAACTTACCGAATAAGTTTGATTTGTTTTCTTCCTTTTTATGAAGAAGTTTATCGAAACAGGGTCTTATTCTTTCTTATTATCGTTATCATTGAACTTGCTGGGGCTTAATCTTTTCTTAAGATAATGATGTTTGTTGTTGATGGATTCTGGACAGGGGCGTATGATGACGAGGAAGCAGCGGCTAGAGCATATGATCTTGCTGCTCTCAAATATTGGGGTCCTGGGACTCTCATTAACTTTCCTGTAAGTTTATTAAAATGCTGTTGGTGTCTTACTAGTTTTATATGTTAACTATTGATTGGGTATATAATCTAATTTTCTATTATGCCTTCTTTGCCGAAGGTATCAGTTGCATATGATGGAAATATTTTATTGGTAACTAGGTTTTAACAGTGGAGACAATAGATCTGGTCCTTGATAGGAAAAGGGTGTTGTTAGTTATTCACTTGTGATAAATATAGTAATTTTTTGTAGTACTTTTGATGTGTGTGATGCAGGTGACGGATTATACAAGAGATCTTGAAGAAATGCAGAATGTGTCGAGAGAAGAGTACCTTGCATCTTTAAGGCGGTGTGTGTATACTTCAAAATGTTTTCTAATGTGTATCTATGCTGCTGCTTATGAGTGATGCTTTCTGCAGGAAGAGCAGTGGTTTTTCAAGAGGACTAGCGAAATATCGTGGACTCTCCAGGTGTGAATGTATCATTTTTTTTGCAGAAATTGTTTGGCAATTAAATTATTATCTGTATCCACATCTTAGTCTGTGTGGGGTATGTGTGTGCGGAGCTAGTTCTTCTGTGCTCTGCTACACAGCTTCAGTTTTTTATGATCTAGTTTAGCTGTCATAAGTACATTGATTCTAACATGGATTTGACTGCTAACTTTAACTCTTCATTTCATTTTGCATGTGTTGCTACCAAAACTAGTCGATGGGATCCATCATATGGCCGTATGTCTGGATCTGATTACTTCAATAGCATGCATTATGGTATGTTCTAATCAAATTTTAAAGTTCAAATTAATCTTCTACTGAACAATTATATGAACCACATTCATTTGTGCACCACCTATGGCTATTGGAAAAATAAAAATAGTTTTCAACTATTTCCAACTGTTTTATCTGCTAGGCCACTATCATCTCATTGTTTTACAACATTAAAGGTGCAGGGGATGATTCTGCAGCAGAAAGTGGATATGTAAGTGGTTTCTGCATAGAGAGAAAGATTGATTTAACAAGTCACATCAAATGGTGGGGATCTAATAAGAGTAGACATTCTGATGGGACAAGATTATCAGAAGAAAAGAAACTTGGTTCTGCTGGAGATATTTGCAGTGAACTTAAGCAATTGGAGCAGAAAGTTCAACCTACAGAACCTTACCAGATGCCACAGTTAGGAAGGCCCCAAAATGAGAAAAAGCATAGAAGTTCTTCTGTTTCTGCCTTAAGTATCTTGTCACAATCTGCTGCTTACAAGAGCTTGCAAGAGAAAGCGTCGAAGACACTGGAAAATAGCACTGATAATGATGAGAATGAAAACAAAAATACAATCAACAAGTTGGATCATGGCAAGGCAGTTGAGAAACCATCAAATCATGATGGAGGCAATGACCGGCTCGACATTGCAATGGGAATGAGTGGAACAATGTCTCTTCAAAGAAATGTTTACCCATTGACACCATTCTTGTCTGCACCACTTTTAACAGCCTACAATACTGTTGATCCATTGGTAGATCCTGTTCTCTGGACATCTCTTGTTCCCATGCTTCCTACTGGCCTTTCTCGTACAGCTGAGGTTGGTATAATGATTAAGTGTTGTACTTTCTTTTGGACTGTGGAAATTACACTCTAATTTATTTAAACAACGCTAAAATATAGTAGAGCCAATAATGATCCATGTTATAGATCATGTCCAACTGATATTCAAAAGGAAGAATTCATTGAATTAGAAAGAAAACCCCAATATAATAAAACAAAATAATCTGCATGAGTTTGTGTATGTGTGTCTATCAATTTGTTCTCACTTAAACCTTATTTGAATTATTACCTACAGTTCACCAAAATCGTATGAGTGTATCTATTAGGCAGACAAGGTAGTGTCAGCAAATTTAGTTTGTTATCTCTTGGACCAATATGATGAATGCAAGTTTAAGCTAAACAATATTATGAGTTCTTATCTCTTGGGGTTGACAAAACGTGGAGAACCTATGGATGAAGTTTTGAATTAGAGCCAGAAAGTTGCAATTTTAGATACATCACTACGATGTCAAGTCTTCTGTTACTCTCAGGTGATCTGGTTGCCAAATTTTTTCTAATTATCATTTAACGATTTATAGAAGAAAATCAACCATATGGCAGTATAACTTTATCAGACAATAATAAGGTAGCGGGAACGATAATTGTTCACAATTCAAAATCATCAGTTACACGAAACAATTGATATGGTAAGAACAGAACTACTTGTCACATTCTTGTAAATTAACCTTAGCAAGAGCACTTGGTTTGATGTGTGCAGGTTACAAAGACCAAGACTAGTTCAACGTACACGATGTTTCAGCCAGAGGAATGAATGATTGGACATTTGAATTTCCAATTGAAGAAGAAAGGCTCAAAGGCGCAAGCATCTGAAAGCTGAGCTTGTATCGAACAAAGAACAGAATATAGGTCTGAAGTGCTCAACCAGGTCTAAGATAATTCTCCCATGGCTTTTTTTTTGCAAGATTACATGGGTTATAGATGTCAGAGAAAAGAAAAATATTACCATGGTTTTACATCGATGATAAGTATAGAATTAGATGATAAGTATAGAATTAGCACGAATCTTGTCCTTTTATGTTGGATATGTATCAGTTAACATCTCTATGTTGGATATGTATCAGTTAACATCTCTATCATGTATATCAGTATATGCAGTCAGAGTTAGATAAATTTTAGTAATAAAAAATAAAGAGTTAGATAAATTTTGAATTTACGCGGAATATTCTGTACAGAATAAGAGGTGGAGTTATGCAAGGACGCTGTAGCTATTTTCTTGTTTATTATTCAAATTGATTTCAGAAATTTTAACTTTGGAATGTGTAACAGATTGACTTCTGAAGGTTTAATTTTAGAATGGGTAAGAAATAGATTTCTGGAAGGTTAAATTTGAAATATATAAATAGACTTTTGGATGTTTAATTCTGGAATATAATAAAATAGACTTTTAGATTTCTGAAATTAAATAAGTATTGGCATTCAAAATTAAATTCTAGAACAATCAAATCAAATTCATGTATAAAGACAGTATTTTAATAAAATGCAGATAGCAAAATTGAAGGAGCAAATAGCAATATCCGTTCCTGATTCATCTTGGATAGCATGTTTGTTGGAGTAACGGGGAAAAACTTGGAAGCATAGAAATACAAATAATCACAATTTGATAATGTTTTGTCAAGTTGATTCACCTTTTGTTTGCATGAACATGCCAGCCTTAAGTTGCTGCATGCCTTTTCGATTTTTATTTTTATTTTTAGGAGGAAGTGTCAAAACAAAAAAGTTAAAAGTATAATAATTTATCAAATTAAAAGATTTTAATTATAATAATCTCGTTGAGCATTTTTAACTAGTAAACGTATTCTTATTCTCGTATACTATTTCTTGAAATTGTGTTTTTCATGGATCGCCAGATTTATAATAAGTTTGTCTTATTCTTTAAGTTTAAAAAATAACAATAAGCACATCTATGTCAAGTAAAGCACATTAAGGAGAGAAAGCAAGGTGATTCGGTCTTCAAATTCAAGTGAGATTAGATGGAAGTAAATGTGTAAAAAAAGAGACAAAGCAGAATTGCACATTTTAATTCACAGCTTGGTACAACTAACACTATTTGTATCTGTGATCGGAGTGAGATGAGATAATTATTAGTATCTCTTAGACGTTCTCAATGACTCTCATTTATGTATTTATTGCCAAAATGCCAATATTTCTTTTCTTCATTTTCTTGCACTGTACAGTGTCTCGGCAAGTGCCAATTTCCATTACCAAATATATGCAATTGGTAGAAAGCCAAATTTGACTCACCAAACCTCAATTGGTCGTATGCTACACGCCACAACCCGCACTCTATGAACTTATAACCGCCGCACAAACCCACACACAACTTTCTTTTCCAAGAGAAGTCTTTATGTGATGTGGAAAGTTTGGTAGGACCAAAACTAAATAGAGATAAAAAAACTTAGTGAAGTTTTAATATTTAAATTCAGAAAGGTGAGTATTTTTATTCACATGGTTTTACTAAATAAAAAAGATAAAAATAAGAAATGTGATTATGTGAGTAACAATTAACTTTTATACTAATCAATAGTATTTTCTTTTTATCTACAAATATAATTTTTATATTTTTTTCCTAAAATTTACAAAAATTCTATGTTCAAAATATCAACTTAAAGTTTATATAAGTTTTATGAACGCTCTCTTTTTTTGCGTTACCAATTTATAGATGTGAAGTATGATGTGGATAATTAATTTCTACTGAAAATCTTAACTAGTGAAATCTCTTCTTTCAAGTTTAAACCTATTGAAAATCTTAACTAGTGAAATCTCTTCTTTCAAGTTTAAACCTATTGAAAATCTAAAACCTTTTTTTTTTAAATTGAAACTTAAATGATTCAAGTCTAATTTTACACGTAACAACAACAGGTTTATAAAAGTTCTTTTAAATACTCCTACATTATATTTCTACTGAATAATATTGAACATGAGGTTCGTTTGATGAAATTAGCAATTAGGAATGTGTTTGCCTTGGATCAGTTAAGAACATTCAATAGTCAAGTTTTCTTTCCCATCCATTGTAAATAATAATAAAATTATTATATTCAAATATACTGTTAACTTAGAAGACTTTGCTATAATAAATAAGATATTTTGAGTTAGAATTCAAGCGTTTTTAATGGATATATAACTCATATTCTCACTGTTTTTTTTATTGACATTGATTTATCATTAACAAAAATGAAGAATGAAACCTCATCCGATTTTTTTAGACAAAAATTTAAGACTCGTTTAGAGTTCAACGTTTGGAGATAAATGTTTGAAGCTTAAAAAAATGTTTGAAGATAAGGAGGGGACAGCATACTCATAATACAACTTGCACCAAAGATCGACAAATTGGACTATGTGTTTGTTTCTTCTCATCCAATCCCCTCCAAATTTTAATCATCAGGGTATTATAACTAAAACAACCGATCAAACGTGATAAATTATCAACAAGAGACTTATTTTTATTTTATTTTGCAGTATGTTTTACTAAAAAATCACAAGTCCAGCAAAGTAATCTTTTTTTATTTATACAAAAACCAGCAAAGTAATCCTAAATTATATAAAATATGTACAATTTAATAAAAATATAAATGATTCAGTCATTTCACCCAGATGGGTCATATGGATAAGGACTTGTGGGGCTTATTTTGTTGAATGTTCTTAATGGTACAAACCAATTAATGGTTCTCAAAAAGCCGTTTGCTGCTGCAAATCTTGATTTACAATTGCACAATACTTGTTGTGTTTAGTAATTTTAAGGTGAAAAATATTAATTCTAGATAGTTAGAATGATTGATTTTGAGACAAATATTTTTCTATTAGTAAAATTGATTTTATATCTGAAATTTATAAAAATATAAATATATTTATATTTAAAAGTCATACTATCTTGTTATCCAAACACAATTAATGGTTTTAATTTTGTTTTTAAAAGATCACCATCAAACACAGTTCAAAACTTTATTTTTCTCAAAATTATTTTTTCCAAAATATTAAACAAACAAATATGTATTGCTATTTCCCTGTCCCACTCCAAGAACCTGTTTTCTACCTATCATGTGTTCTAATTAATTAACCAAAAGATTTGCTATGACATTTTATTTTATCTATGAGTATCGAACTGACAGGAATTTAAAATACATCTTATTAAATCATTAGAACTAGATCTCTTGATCAATATAATATATTTTGCTTATTTGCCCGCAGAACAAGAGCAGTTGATCATAATGCCAGGTCATTCCCAATGGCAATAACAGCAGGGCCAACTTGACCACAAATATAATGAGCCACCAAGCCGACACCTGCAGCAGTCACCAAAACCTACAGTTTTTCATACATGCTAAGAATTGTTGGCTGATGCATTACTAGAATATAAATAGAATAGCCTAAGGTGAACAACAATAACAAGGATGGAAGATGGAGTTTTCCAATCACCATATTATACACGCTTTTCGAAAGCCAGAGAATATGAAATAAAATCATTGCCACATAGACCAGGTCCAGGAGCATCATCCTCAGAAGAAATTTAAGGATGTTTAATCAAAATTTTGATGCAGATATATTTCTGCTGCTATACAATTTTTAACTATTGTGTTTTCTGTTACTTTCCACTCTGTATATGTGGGGAAATCTTCATGCCACCAGTTTACCTTCAGAGACTTGAGTATCCTCTGATGAATCTGGCGATTGAGATTTTGGTTTTCTCATAACTCTATTATATCCATATCCACAGAAGTTTCATTTGTTTCGGATAGCAGACAGAATAAACAAACCAAAAGTAACATAATTCCATTCAGGCATCAATGATATACAAAAGTGAATGAGTAATACAGGATCATGGATAGTCAGATCTGAGTTATAGATATGCATGTCTCTGTGCATGTGATTTTAAAAAACATACTACATTGATGAGCTCATTCAGATGGCAAGATCTGAATTCATTTATAGTTGCTGCAATTTCCGACGTAGGAAGTTTAGCCTGAAAAGAGAAATGCGTAGTTAACCAAGATCATCCATCTCCTTGGATCATGCTATATCATTCCATAAAGGCTTCATCAACTAGCAAATCATATGATAAGAACCCTTTTTATGTTGTCATTCTGATAAGGCCTAAATTAAACATCTGGTTATTTTATTTCAGTTTTTCCCCCACATTTAATTGTAAGAAACATTAAGTGTCCTCTGAGATGTATGACCAATTTTACCATGCCATAAAGAGCAAAAATATACTCATGCTATTTCTTAGGAAATTTTACTAGGAACTAAGTAAAATCATTTATATGATGAAGAGAAAATAAACAAAAGTTCAGGTAATGTGACATAAAGATTCAACCACAACAAGAAACCAACATAAGTCTTGAAGATTCAAAAGTTCACGTAATGTGATGGTCCTGGAAAGGGAATCCTAGTAAGGAAGAGTGAAAAATTGAGTCTTAGAAACCTATACAGATGCAACATATGCAGGCTATCTGGTTGATAGGAGGGTCAACTCCAGGTATAGTACTTTCCTAGGAGGAGAAACTTGGTCACATGAAAGAATAAAAAAACAGAATGGAGTGGCTAGATCATATGCAGAATCAGAATTCGGTCAATTGCTCAAGGATTATGTCAATTTCTATGGCTAAAGATTATTCTAAATGACTTGAAGGTTGAATTGGAAGGTCCCATGAAGGTCTATTGTGACAATAAGTCAGCAATCAATATTGCTCATAGTCCTATACAGCATGAAAGACAAAACATATTGAAATTGATAGACACCTTCTCAAGGAAAAATTGGAAGAAGGCATGGTTTGCATGACTTCAATCCGGACAGCAAGAAGCTGATGTTGAATAAGGGAATGAGTAGCGCCAAATTTCATGATCTAGTTAAAAAGCTGGAAGCGGAAGACATCTATTCCTCGGCTTGAGGGGGTTGTTGAGCCATAAATATTATGTACTAAATGTAAATACTAAATAGTACAGAAAGTTGAAATACTTGTGTAATTCCTCTTTGGAATATATATGAAATCATTTTATTATCACATATTTCTCTACAAAAAGAAATCACAAATAAAGTTATTTTCCCGCAAAACAAGAGTATAGCCAAATCTTCATTGTCCGCTACTTATTAAATAAATAAGGAAAGGTGGTGTATTAAATAAAAATAATTCATGTAGATATATTAAGATAAAATAAAAACTTCTCGAATATTCAAATTGGGAAAAAAGGATCAAAAGAAAAAGTAAAATATAATCTATTACTTAAATGTGTTAAAATTAGATAAATAAAAATATCTTACTTTAGCTTTTATCTTTTACTTATTATTAATTTAGTATCATTAAATATTTTTTATTTATTAAAATAGTATTGTGTATATTTTATGATAAAATGGTACTTTAATTTCATGTATTCGCATGATAATGTTTTTTACTAACAACTGGTTAGAAAATTATTCACAATATGACTATTAGACAGTTATTATTAAAAAAACTTATTAGATATAATTATTTGTAATTAGATAACAATGTTTCTATAGTTTTAGTGTATTTTCATCAGCTTCTAAAACATTTTTAAACATTTATCATTTTATGAATTTATTTTTATACATAGTTAAGTTAACTTTTAATATAAATTTGTAAAAGTATAAATTGAAAAATATCATATGAAAAGGAAATAGCTCAACGATGTGTCTATTTTGCTCATTAATAAAATATATTTATATTGAAATCAAGTAGACAATTACAAGTTAACTTAATTTTTTCATATGAATGTTATTTTTAACTATTAATTTCTTTTAAAAATATCAAAATTGAATTAAAAATAAAGATAAAATAGATAGATCAAAAGATATAACAGATTAAGAAAACCAAGTAGACCATTACAAATAAAGATAAAAAGAGAATAAGTTGAGAGTATGGAAAAATAATTTTTTGGGTCTAATAGTTAAATCATTTTTTTTGAAAAAGGACAATAGTTAAAAGGAATAAAAATAAAAAATAAAATTAAATACTCAATATGATATTAGGATAAGACATGGGATTCAATGTGAGTGATAATAAGTTAATAACTATTAAAACTATTCAGGTGAAACCTTTCTCACATATCTAGAGTTGCACTACTTGTTTAGGGATGTCATATTCTTGATAAACAATGGAAATATGACGCCATATTATACATGCTTTTCGAAAGCCAAAGAATATGGAATAAAATCAATGACACATACATCCTCAGCTGAAATTTAAGGATGATTAATCAAAATTTCGATGCAGAATATATATATATATATATATATATATATATATATATATATGTATATATGTTCTGTCCTCTAGGAACAGATATCCAACAGTAATGCTGGATGGTTGATGTGAGATCAAATTCTCTCCCTCTGAAGATGTTTATGGTGATAAAATACCTCCAAGAAGAAGATCACAATGCTCACAAGCGAAATCACGATTGGACGTGGAGTGTGTGCACTATGGGTAAGGAAAAGAGAGTTAGAGAGTGTGCGTACCTTGTTTCCTGGAGATTGCTCTATTTATAATTACTGACCTGTGTAAAAGAAAGACCAATCTCCTTGATCTTGGTCGGGATCTTTAATATGATGGAGAAGATACCTTCCCCATTTACCATGCAGTTATTGTCTTTTATTACTCCTGATTCCGACGATCAATTAGAAGTTGTTTTCCATGGGATGTGCCGGAAATCTCGGTCTGACCAGTTTTTGTTGGGCCTCTTGGAATTTGGCCCATTCCAACTATCCATAACAATATATATATATATATATATATATATATATATATTTCTGTACATAATTATGAAACAGCTACTCTGCTGCTAGACAATTTTTCTCTTCTCTGTTTTCTTTTACCTTCCACTTTGTATATATGGAACAATGTTCATGTCGCCAGTTTACCTTCAGAGACTTCAGCATCATCTGATGAATCTGGGGATTGAGATCTGGCTTTGCTCGTAATTCTATTATATCCATATCCAAAAGAAGTTCCATTTGTTTCGGATAGCTGAATAAACAAACCAAAAAGTAACATAATTCCATCCAGGCATCAATGATATACAAAAGTGAATGAGTAGTATGTGATCATGCAAAATCCAACATGAGAGTTGATATAGAGTAATTGTGCATGTGATTAAAAGAAACACGTACTTCGGTGGCGGGATCTGAATTCATTTATAGTTGCTGCAATCTCCGATGTAGGAAGTTTAGCCTGAAGAGAGAAATGCTTAGTTAACTGTGTTCATCAACAAGCTAAATCATATGATAAGAAACCTTTGTATGTTCCCATTCTGATAAGGCCTAAATTAAACATATTATTTTATTTTCAGTTTTCCCTTACTTCTCAATTGTAAGAACATCAGGTGTCTTCATTTTTCAATGAGGTGTATGACCAGTGTTACCATGACATAAAGAGAAAAAGTATACTCATACTATTTCTGAGAAAAATTAACCAGAAACTATGTAAATTATTTATGCAATGAAGAGAAAATAAACAAAAGTTCAGGCAATATGACAGATTCAGCTACAACAAGAAACGAACATGATATTTTACCTCAATAAATGGTGTTGTTATCATCAGGTGAAAGTAATAATAAAATACTAGGACGTAAAAAGTTCATTCAGACAATATATCTGCTCAAATAACATGATAGTTACCTGAGCAAGCACAGCGGCTGCTAGTTGAAGACTTGGTTCCAACGTTTGTGGGACAACCTGCAAATGCAAGTGGCAGAGGGATAAAGAGATAAGACAGACAAGATTAACAGAGTATTTTGGCTAAATCTAAATATATAGTTGTAAAGAAAAACACTTCCAAAATTATACCATAAGACAATCATAACATTCATAATAGAAAAGATAATAGAATATTACAGCTGTTGCTCCAGCCTTTTCTAAATTCAATCGATGATCAACATCATGAGCACGGACAAAAGTCTTCACGTTTGGGAAGTGCTTGCTCAGAGCCCAAACTGTTCTATAATTTGCTCCAGGGGAATCAAGAGTTACCGCAACAGCACTTGCCCTTTCAGCCCCAACGTTGTGTAGGACCTTATCATGCAGTAAAAAACAGTCAAGTAATGAACATGCACGCAAGCTCAAGTACTGAAGTCATATGCACTACCTCTCGACTACTAGCATCTCCAAAGTACACAAGGAGATCCAGGGAACGCCCAATTGCCACTCTATCACTGAAGACATTAGGAAACATGAAAACAGGCTAGGTCATCTTCTGATGTTCCTATGCAAAAATGTACAATGATATATGATAGTTCACACATCTTTGGAGAAACCTAAAGGATAATCTTGACAAACATCCAAATATTTTTCCATCCTGGTCACTAAACACCCCCATTATTTAACAGGAACCAACCAATCTGGGGATTTATCTTTATTCAAATATTGAGAAATACACAAAGAATCTAACAATTCAGAAAGAGCAAAATCAATTTATTTTTCAGTGAAGCCTTTCATGTCTCCAAGAAAGTCAAAACTGATGCACAACCAAACAGCAGCACATCTAGATACCTCATGCATAAAGAAAGAGACAGTAATATTCTTGTCTTTTCTTTTTTTCCCTTGGGAGGCAGAGTTTGGAATATCATTTAACAATTCTGTCCAGTAATGTTTTATTTTTCAACATAAATAAGATCCATTAATCGTAAAAATCACCTAATAGTTACGCAATCATTCATGGAAGGATTTTAAGATACAATAACAAGAAAAACAATATTTTCAGTTAGTATTGAGCTACCTTCTCACGTCTAGTGCAACAAAAGGAATAAGTTGCTCAGAAAGAAGTTGTGCAATGATCTGGAAATAACAAAATGATAAACTGTTATATATGAATAGCAAAATGATAAATTATTAAAAGTAATTAATTAAACCAAGAAAGAAAGAACTCACCTGCCCAACTCGCCCAAATCCACAAATTATGTCTGTAAAAGATGTCCTCCGAAAAGTAGACAATAACTAATTTTACGTGTCAAAACTAATTAAAAATAACAAATGCTTAATCAATATGGTCTAACTACATTCACTGTCTACAAACACAAGCGTAGGAAGCATTACTGTAGAATCTCCTAAGCTAAACTAGACTAAATATGAGATAAGAAATATGATTAGCTAATTGGAAAAAAGTCAATCATGTGATTAAAAGAGCATAGAGAATAATAATATTCCAAATGTAAGAAATAGATGTGCTTGACAGAAAAAATAAAAGGCATGAAAGGTATAATTATCAAGCTGTCCTACAATTGTTTTTTACTGCATCAAGCTGTCCTACATAGTAAACGCATTTGTTGTTTCTCTGACTAACATATTCTGTCCAAAACACTATCAAGGCAGTGAGTGCTTGCTTGACTGACCTTGTGCCAAAGTTAACTGCCTTGGTTGGCTTTGAAATTGTTCATTTATATTAGCGCCACTTTCTCTGATAATAAATGTCAAAGATTTAATGCCTTTTCTTATTGCTACAATTTGATTCTCAACTCGCATGCTTAATTAGACCCATATAAATTTATGACTTTTTTCTGGGTGCAAAATGATAATTTGAAAAGAGAAAAATCTTATGCCGGGTGTAAGCAAGCATTTCTCAATTTTTTTTCTTCTTTTTACTACTCTTTGTAGATAGTAGATACTACTACTACCCAGCTGCATTGTGCACTCCTGGCAAGACTTGCTATTTCATGCAACACGACAAACACTCCGTTGAGTTGTAAAATAAAAAAGACGGCATTCAGTCCACCAGCAATGGTAGTTCTATAGCTATGAATTTGACAGCCTTTTGCAGTTAATGGGTCAGTTTGTTTAAACTAAAAATAAATAAAAAAATGGCTTTTTAAAAAGGAGCCTTTTTAAGAAGCAAACAGGATTTGTTTCTTAAAAAAAGAAGAAAACTGTTTTTTTTTAAAGAAAAATAAGTATCAAAAAAGTCAAAACTGCTTTTTCTTTATAAAAATGTTTTTTTTTTTCAAAATAAGTTTAAACAAACAGACCTAATAATATATGTGCCTGCCAGTTACTCTTGTAGGTGATCTTACCTCACTTTCCACAGGTAATAAACTTCGAACATCATGCAGCTCAAAACGGGAAGCAAGGAGCTGACCTCCTTCAGCTAGCCATGGAGTGAGGGTCATTGAAATTCCCACAACAAGAATCAGTAAAGAGGACAAATGGGAAGACATTATGCATAAATATTAAGTATCCAATAGCAAAACGTTAGTTTTTATAACAAATAAAATGTCAATGAGGAAAAAGGTTAAAGGCCCCATGGATGTTTGGGCAATGCAAGAGCAGATGACATTGCACATCAAAACTCTTATTAAGTCATAAAATGTCAAAATAACAGCCAGAGATAACCCAATTTTATTAACACTTGACTGGTGAATGGTTATAACATATTAATCCACTTATCAGTTCATTTTTCCAAGAAAGCTGACCATAATCATAAACCTCCAAAAGCAATTGAAGTTACAAATATCAAGATGCATATTGTCAAAAACAAGGAAAGAAGAATGATGTATTTTGAATAAATATAATAATAATTATTTATAATCCAGAACTCAAGGAAAGCAAAACAGTTTTCAAAGACAAAAACCTGATTAACAGCTTCACCAAAAGCCACAAATGCAAATTCTCCCCCCCTGGAGCAAGAAGAAGACCCACTCTGATGGCAGAAATGAGAGAAATGCTGGAAGCTGCAACACAGCTCCTCCACTGTAAGATCGACTCTGTGCCGTTCAAGTTTGAGGGATACTTTCCCGAGACTGTTTCGGATAGCGGAAGATAAGAGCTCCACCGTTTTTGATAAATTAATTACTGCACAACGAAGGAGGGGTTTCTTGGGAGGAGAATTTGTTGAATGAGTTGGTAATTGATCTACAATTAGTTAGTTTCTTTTCAAAAAGTTCTGGTCTTTTCCTGGAGGTTACTACTAGATAGATTACCAACTTGTGTTCAGCTCGCTGAAAGGGAAGTGTTAAGTGGTGATGACTAGTTAATGTGATGTTTCTGTCATCAGGAAGTGGAAGATGCTCAACAAATATTTCTTAGGTGTCCCTTTGTTCACAACTTATGGTTGGAGCTGCTCAAGTGGCTCAGACTACTTTTTGTCCTGGCGCATGACATTTGACATCTTTACCTCCATATCGGGTTCTACTTTAAAGGGAAAAAGATACTAGACTGTGGTATACGTTATGGCTTCTGCGAAATAGAATCATCTTCTGTAATGTTAGCGCTAATCTGACAGGTCTGCTTGCTCAGATTAAATCCTTGTTATCGAGATGACTTCCTTATGATGAAGGTGTCAAAATTGGGATCTTTTTTGCAAACTGGTGAAATAATCCTTTGCTTTGTCTCATGTCCTGACTGATGATGGTTTGACTTATTATATAAATATAATATAATGCATACTGCTGAGGATGTCGGCTAGTTAAACAGATGTTGAGACATGAGGCAGAGTGAATTTTACGATCATAAGCTTCCCTGATTGAATGACAATCAACCTCTACGTGCTTTGTTCTGTCATGGTATACAGGATTTGCTGCAATCTGAATGGCACTTGTATTATCAGCATACAACGGAGTTGGTGTTGCTTGTGAATAACCAAGTTCTGAAAGAAGGCCCCGTAACCAAATAATCTCAGAGCATGCTGCAGACATGGATCGATATTCTGCTTCATTGGAGGTTTTAGAGACAGATTCATGTTTCTTGCATTTCCAGAAGATAGGGGCATCTCCTAAAAAATACACCAGCCGGTAGTAGACTTCCTTGTGTCGGGACATCCAACCCAATCAGCATCGCTATATGCTTGAAGTTGTATTGTTGCACCTGTAGGAGAGAAAAGACCACTGCTAGGAGTAGCCAACAAATATTTAATGATTCGTTGTACTGCTGTGAGATGCAAGTGTCTAGGATTTTGCATGAATTTGCTGACTGTGTGGACAGAAAAAGAGATATTAGGTCTTGTGATGGTTAGGTAGATGAGACTTCCTACCAACTTTCTATATAAAGTTGGGTCTTGTAGGAGTTCACCTGCATCCTGTCTTAACTTGACATTAACTTCCATGGAAGTGTCAACCGTAGTTGCAATGGTGAGAGCAGCTAGCTGAATTAGATCCTGAGTATATTTATGCTGAGTGACAAAGATGCCTTTTTGTTGGAATTGTACTTCTAATCCCAAGAAATAAGTGAGCTGCCCAAGATCTTTCATGTGGAAAGTTGTATGCAATTGTTTTATTGTAGTGATAGCATCTTGATTTGAGCCAGTGACAAAAATGTCATCCACATAAACAAGGAGGATCACAATTCCTTTTAAGTTTTTTCTGTAGAAAGAGAGATGGATCATAGCTACTTTGGATGAAGGAAAAGCCAAGTAGTCTTATGCTAAACTTTTCAAACCACACTCTTGGTGCCTATTTTAATCCATGCAAAGAACATTTTAGCTAGCAAACAATATTAGGTAATGGTGAGGGCATACCAGTAGGAAGTTTGATGTAAACTTCTTCTTTGAAGTCATCATGAAGTAAGACATTTTTGACATCTAGCTGGTGAATTTGCAAAGATTCAGACGCAGCAATGGTAATAATAGTCCTCACTGTAATCATCTTGGCCACAAGTGCAAAGGTCTTTTCATTGTCTAGGGCAAATTCTTGCTTATTTCTAGGAACAACCAATCTAGCCTTTTTCTCTATAACATTTGAAATCATTGATAATTGAAGAAACTTGGCACTTGGCTATGATGTTATGTGCATTAGGTGAGTAACTGTAGGTATGTGTGTCTGTCTGTTTTTTGCAGTTTCCAACTGACGATTGTCAAAGGAGGTTCACAATTGATAATGCTTTCTTTTGCATAGACAAACTCATTTTTCAGTTCTGTTGCATGGAGTTTGTTGTTGACACAAGCTAAAATAGTCTTGTACGTTATTGACACATTAGGATTAGAGCAATGTTGTCAAGATCGCGAGTATGATCGTATACTCGTGCAATCTTATGATTTTCAGAGGGGTGGTCGATCTTACTCCGAGGGAGGATCGCTGGGTTTGCGGATCGTTGGGGGGATCGCGAGTTTGCTCGCGAGGTGGACGGATCAACGATCCGTTTCGATCCCAGTTGGGTTTCGTTTTCAGTCTCGTTCTCGCGAGAGTTTTGAGATGAGGTGCCGTTGTTTTGGAGCTCTTCGGGGAGGGCGGTGGCGAGAGGCTGGTGGAGCTTCTCGAGCTCGTCGATGAGAGCGAGGACGGAAGGTTTGGAGCGGAGAACCTCTTCTTGCTCCTTGTTCAGAGGCTTGCCCTTGGTGACGGCCTCTTCCATGGCGAGGATGCGGTTCAGCTTCTTGCGGTGGCCGTCATTTACTTCGGTGTGAGTGTGTTTGGAGAGTGGGAGGAAATCAAGTGGGAAAATGGGTACCAGAAGATGAGGTGCAAAGAGATGGCTGAGGAAAAGAAGAAAGAGCCGAAATGGAGAGAGAGTGTTGAGGAAAAGAGGTACTAGAAGATGAGGTGTAAAGAGATGAGTGTTTAGAATATATTATCTTTTGTAATTATATATTATTTACATAATTCTAAGAGTCTATTTGGTCCATTTTTTTAACTGAAGTTATTCTTAAGTTAAAGTTAAAAATAAGAGTCTAAAAAAAAGTTGATTGTTAATTTTCATTTTTTTAAAATTTTAGATTAAAAACTTCTTTCAATTTTTTTTTTTAAAAAAGTATAAGTTAATAATACTACTTTTTTTTAATCTGAAAGTTGTCTAATAAAAAATTAATTTAAAATTAGTTATCTTGTTTAATTAAAAGTATAGTTTTGTCAAATAATATTTGATCAAATTAATCTACTCTATAAATTTCTAAATGTATTAATTTTGAAAAATGTTAAAAATTAATTGATTCAATAAAATTTTGTTTCATTATTTTCAAATTATTAAGTAAAAAAAATTAATTATTTATTATATATAATAAGATGTTTAAATTATTTTATATTTTCATTTAAAACTATTTTTAAGAAATAAAAATAATTTATTTAGATAAAAACTTAGGTTTACCTATTTATAAACTAATATTGTTTTTCTTGTCTATATTATTTTTATGTATATGCATGTGTATAAATATAATTTTACATATACGTAATTCTTACGATTCTTGAGTTACGATCTTTTATCCCCCTTCTGATCCTTGTCCGATCCTCGAGTTTGACAACATTGGATTAGAGGGCTCTTGCATGAAGCGTGAGTATATTAGAGATGTAAAATCATTCATGATTCTTTACTTGATACCTTAACCTTTTAGGAGAGTTGGTCATTGACGGTTATCTTAAATAATGTCAAACGTATCTTGTCATTGATGCCTGCCTGTTTATCTTCACTTTGTTTTGCCATGGACAGAACATTTGCATATGCATGTGAATGCATTGTGTCCAGGCACAATTTTACAGTGCATATAGTAATTCATCTTTTGTTTACTGCAGTTACCATATAATGAAGATTTTTCCCTAGCAGATGTTTTTGGACTTCTTGAACGAAACAGGTAAATCCAAGGGCCCTGTTTGTTTATTTCCATGCTCTTGTTAGGCAGTGTGACTAAATTCTACCTAAATATCTTTTACAGAAATAGATTAGGGATTGCAGAGTACAGCATCAGCCAATCAACTCTCGAGACAATATTTAATCATTTTGCAGCTAATCCATGAAGTGTCCTCGTTTTACAATCCCTTTCATAAAATGCTGCTTATTGGTTATAATGTGTTAAATGTATCAAAATGATGACATTCTTTAACTTCCCCGGCTAGAATTAAAGACGGCCTTGGGCGAGATTCTAAGGCCATGTATATTGTACAATCGATAATGTAGTGCCATTAATTGTAAATAGATTTACCCTTAATCAATCTAACTGCTCTAGAAACTTCAGCTTTGTTGAGGATAACCCATATTAGGATTATCTTCAATTTATTTTGTTCCGTTCCAACACCCAATGGTTGAAAATAGGGAGAGTTCGGGAGAGTCATTTTCATCTTCCCTTCTGAGATAGTTCTCCTTGCTTGTTGCGTAGCACAATGCAGCCATCTACTGTTCCTGCCAGAGTGCTAAAAAAATGTGCTCCAATCATAGATGCACTTCTTCATTCTTAGGCAATTGCATTGCGCCATTTTAATTTTTTTTTCTTCCAAATATATCATTTTGCTGGAAATTAGTTTCAGAATGTATTTTTGATTGTCGGTACAAGTTTTGGAATTTATTTTCCGGGATAAGTTTCATATATTTTGGAAACTAAATTCTGGAAGTGTTGTGTAAATTAAATGTGCTGATGTTTGTTTCCAGAATTAGGTTCCACCAATGGCAGTCTACGGTTGATTTTTGACAAACACGTATGATGTTCAGAACCTGTCCTTTTTATAGACTAACCATATTCCAATGTTCAAGAAGTGGAAGTTTGTTCAGTCAACAAAATAATTGATTATCAAGCAAGTTCCGAAAATATATTGAAAATAATTAATTGGAAAAATACTATTTTTGGGGGAAATCTATTAAAAAGAGGTGTATTTGTAATAAAAAAATGAAAAAAAGAAAAAGAAAAGAGGTGTAACAAACTATTGCCTAATTTTTTTTTGGGTAAATAGTCATTTTCGTCCTTGAATGTATAAAGTGTTAACAAATTCGTCTCCAAAAATATGAAAATTCAAATTCTGGTTTCTGAAAGGGGAAAAATGTGATAAATTTATTCGTTCGTTATTTTTTCGTTCATTACTATTAATGAAAGAGTTTACGTGGTACAAAAGAACCAAAATGTCACAAAAATGATTGCCAACATGGTTGTCGAATAAATTTTACCAAAATGTCAGTAAATTTCATTGGACTAATTTGTCATATCCCAAATTTTGTTTCATTTAAGTGTAAAATATAATTTAATTTAATTTTTTCCTTTTTTTATATCATTGCAAACATAACATTACAATAAACACTTAAAAAAATAGGGAAACAAATATAAGTTAGAACAAACATAATATTGATTAATAAACATAATTTGTCTATTGCTCTGAAATTTTTAATGTGATGATACTTTATCCAATATATGATACTCAAACAAAAATGCACATTCATTAAGTTAATTCTTACAAAATAAATGAGACCCAACTTGTTTTTGTCAGTAACCAATATTGTCACACTAGAAATTTCAAAAGTAGACATATTATAATTGTTAATTAATATTATGCTTATTATTATGTTTATTCTAATTTATGTTTGTGTTTTCTATTTTTTTAAGTATTTATTGTAATGTTATGCTTGCAACGATTAAAAAAAAGAAGGGGGGGGGAAGGGAAATGAAGATTAAATTATATTTTACCTTTAAATGAAATGAAATTCGAGATCTGACAAATTAATCCAATGGATACTTAATTTCAGTGACATTTTTGTCTCTCTATGTCACATATTCTTTCATTAAAACGGAAGAAAGTTAACGGGTGAATAAATTTGTCATACTTTTTTCACTTTTGGGAACTAAAATTTGAATTTTCATCCTTTAGAGATGAATTTGTCAGCGTTTGACACATTTATGAACAAAAATGACTATTTATCCTTCTTTTATGTTCAAAGTTAAAAACTATTGTTTCATTAAAATTACATATAATTAATGAATTTTAATACCTTGAGTAATTACACTTGGATTTTCAATAGAGGGATATTAATTTATTTTAATTTAAATTATGAAAATTATATTTTATTTATGTTGTTACTTTACTTATAATTATAAAAAAATTATATGATTTTTAAAAAAATTATTCAAATAGTTTTCTTTAAAAAAATATTTAAATTTGTGCAAAACTATTATTATATATATGATAATATTTTTTTGGTCATTATAAAATATGATATGTTGATGAAAAGAATATAATACATATATACATTAATATATTATATTTATTATATAAATTTGATTTTTTGCATAAAAATACAAACTGTATTTTATGTAATAGGTTGAATAATATATATATATATATATATATATATATTATCTTATGAGAGGACACAACTTATAGGAGAGTGAGATGACTAAATATGGACAGTATAATAATACATGGAGAGTTGAAATTTAATGTCAAAATGTTACATGTCATTTTTCAAAAACTCAACTTTTTAAGATTAAATGACATTAAATTGTGTGTGTGTGCGTGTGCGTGTGCGTGTGATTGTGCATGTGCGTGTGTGTGTGTGTGTGCTTGTGTGTGCATGTGTGTCTCTTCCTCTTACCTGCGTATAGCGTGAAGCTTCCGGACAATAGGGTATTTAATAGTTTTTTTTATTCCCTTTTTCCTTATCAACACATTCTCTTACATCAATAATCACACTTAGACATAGAGATTCATGTATTACCTTCACCTTCATGTGGTTGGGCCTGTTTTGTCACCTTTTCTTTCCTAGTAATAGAGCCCTTGTCCAAGTGACATCCTTCTATTGCCTACAATACTTCTGAAACACTGGCAGAGTTGGTCACTGTTGAAACTTTTCCTTTTTTCGATATTCTCAGGTATGTCCCTTTCCCTTTAACCAAATTTGAGTGCTCCTTGTATTTTCCAATAACCTCCTTCCAAAGCTCCCAATCTTTATGTTATTCCTGATTCCAATCACCATGTATGCTCTCATGGGAGATGCTTTCATCCATGTCCCATAGGGTAAATCATCTAGATCAATTTCATTTGTATCTTCTTCCCCACAGTTACTCCTTCATCAAATGATCCAAGCATTTGCACAAGAAACAAAGATTTCCTAATCTCTCATATTTGAAAAAAGTCTTCTTTATCAAATTTTATCCAAGTTTTAGAATAATTTATCTCTTTAGTGGTCGAGCTATATCCATTCTTACTCTTATTTTGAAAGATTTTCCCAAAATACTTTCATTGCACTTATCCCATTTGATAAAATTCCCCATCGATTTACCAATTCGTTATGCCACTCCTTTGTTTTGAAACTCACCAGAAGATCATAAATCCTAATCCAAAATGGACAATGATTAAGATCGACCTCCCCAGGATTTTCTTCTATATTCATCGAATTGAGAACCACCAATCTTCTATCAAAGCACCAGGACCCTCCTTCTTCAACCTATGCTCGATCTTTTTCATTTAGGAGCTTGAAGGTATAAAGGTTGCTTTCTACTTGTTTAATTTCTACACCCCCATGCACCTTCCAAATTTGCACTATTGTTGCCATGAAAGCATTGTTGTCGAAAGATCTTTGACTAGAGTCTTCCCTGCTAGCCATGCCTAATTTCTTTAACTTCCTACCTCCTCACCACTCTCCGTCGAAGCTTCAATTTAAACCTCCTCATCTTTCATAAAC
This sequence comes from Glycine latifolia, assembly GCA_013407115.1. Lineage (NCBI taxonomy): Eukaryota > Viridiplantae > Streptophyta > Magnoliopsida > Fabales > Fabaceae > Glycine > Glycine latifolia. The sequence continues at coordinate 28,187,290 of CM023959.1, read as the reverse complement.
TCCACTTTGCGCCATTGTTCCACATCATACCTTGTCTCTCACAATTGAGACTCCTAACTAACCCTCCCTCAATGCAGGTAGATCCCCTGAATCAAGACCAAGAAACAAAATCTTGGAAGAAAACCTTTATGATACTGACACTAGCAAGAAACTAGCTTAGCAAGATGAAGGGATTTCTTGATATACTTGATTTTTACATATAGAGAAAATTTATGCTGTCTTGCCAATGAATCTGAGTCCATTTGCATATATTATATGCATGACACTAAGTCTTGACTTATTATTATGCTTGGATATTAGATAGAAAAAAGGTGCAACCTAGCATGTGAAAGCTTTTGGTGTCTCCCATTGAGCGAGACTTTTGTTCACCATTTGGTATATAGTATTATTTATAAATTCAATCGCTTAGATATGCGTACCCTTAGACACGTTCCACATAGTAATTACCACTATCTTTCGTCAGAGGGAGACAACGATATGACCGACAAGATATGTTGGTTTCTCCCAAATCATGAAAGTCAATGATGAAAAAGACAATTGTTGAGAAAATAGGTGATGCATTCACGGTGTAAAATAGTTTTATTCCACCATCCAATCACAAACCACCATTTATGATAAATTTATTGATATTTATTATATTTATCTTAAAAACCATACAAATAATTTATAATTAAATAACAATGTAAATTATTTTATATTGTAAATGCAAGACTATTAAACTCATATTTGTTTACCAAACACATGAAATATTTTATTTCAAAATTCTAATAACACCTTTAATATTAATGGTTTAAACATGAATAATTTGCAAGTAATCCTGCTGGTTAACCATAGAATATCCGAGCCATTGAATTTATAAATAATATATCAAATGGTGGACAAACCTCTCGCACGGTGGGAGATGCAACAAGGCTTTAATTTCCCACGATCCATATTTGGGTCATTCTTAATTTGTTTATGGCCATTTTACAAGTGAGTTAGAGGCATGAATGTAAAACTAGATGGATTGCTAAAGTTAATAACCGATTCTATGAAGCAAGAGAACACAATTATGTTAATCCCGATCCCGAGTGCTACAAAAAGAACCCGAGAAGCAATCCTGTTAATTATTGAACAAATGACAAGTTATGTTAATTATTAAACAAATGACAAGTTAATAAGACACTTCTATGAAGCCAAGAAAGAGAACACAATTCTGTTAATCCCGATCCCGAGTGCCACAAAAAGAACCCAAGAAGCAATCCTGATACGCACCACATCCCCACAACCACCGTCAACTCAAAAAATCTTTAAAACATGCAGCTGGATTTGAATTCCAATGCACAAAGGAGAATTCAGGCCGGAAAATCCTTAAGCCAATACCCTACTGAAAACAAAATATTGTCCATGGCAACTCCAGAATGCCTAAATAATAAGTAACAACTATATATACAAGATACAGATTGAGTTGGATTTGAAATTAGATTGGATTAAATTGGAATTTATAATTTTAATGTTTGATCAAATTGGTTTAAAATTTATCTGATCCAATCTAATACAGTTTGGATTATATTAGTTTTGGTCTTATTTTTATTTCTTTAGAGAAATTAATTATTGAACAAATGACAAGATATATAATTTTTTTAATGGTATAGTAATATGTATACTAAACATTATAAAAAATAGACCTACGATACAATTTGTTCTCTATAATATTTTTTTAATCTTTATAAAATATTTATTCAAAATATCATTGTAAAATTATCTTTTTGGTTACTGTCTTTGTGATTTAATTTATTTTAATTATTTTAATATATTTTTTGTTTTAATCCCTACAATAATAGAATTAAATATATTTTTTGTCCTTATAATTTACTGTTTTTTCTTGTTTGGCCTTAAATTTTTAATTTTCAAAATGATTCTTGTAAAATTCCTATTTTTGGATTTGGCTATTTGTTATTCTGTTTTAATTCTTGTAATATATTCATTTTTTATTTTTTAAAACTTAATGGAAAATAAAATTGAAGCTCAAAATAAAATTTAAAAAAGTATATAGAGTGTAAAAATAATTTCTGTGAACATCTATATAGAAATTTAATAAAACATATATAATAAATTAAACTAAGAAAAGAAAATTTTGAAACAATCAATGAATAATCCAGAGATTTAAAAAATAATATTTTGGACATGAAAATATGTTTAGAATATATTTGAGGTATTTTGTGGAATTTTGTTTAGAAATTTGCCTATGTACTAATGGATAATTGATAGAGTTCACTTAAAAACACTGACTAATTTAGGCCCAAAAATAGTAAGAAAATTGATTCAAGCAACAACCTTGACATGTTTGTTGTTAAACAAGAAATGAAAAAAAAATCATAAAACATGAATTAATAAAAGTACTGTTGTCTTAAAATGAATATAAAATCAACTCGTTTAATAAAAGAGATGCTTTCAAGGCGGAACTAACGGTCTTCTCTGTTGATATTGATAACTTTGATGCAAACTGTAAATAGTAAGTTTTGAAAGCTAATTAGCATAAGCTAAATATGTTTTAGGTATTCGATAAATAAATCTTATTTTGAGTTGTTAATAAAAAAATATTTTAAATTTCTAATAAATTAAAAATTTTATTTTTGTTCTCGATATTTGATTTTAAATGAACAAAATTTATTAAAAATCCAAATTAAAATCTATTAATTTATCCGTAACTAAACCAAAATATCAAGAATAAACTACAAAATTTTTACTTTATTAGAAATTTAATATATATTTTTTATTAAGAATCTAAAATAAAATTTAGGATCTAAAACATATTTTTTTCTTGATTAAATTAATAAGTTCATATGAAGAATTTATTCTAGACATTAAGATTTTTAGAATTTTTGTGAAATAAAAAAGAGTTTAAGAATGAGTATGTATAGGATATTGCTTATTAGAAATATAAATGAGTCAAATATATATGTTGTGAAATGAAATTAATAGAATTTTTTGAATTAAGAATCATGTTTAGTTTAAAATTCACCCTTTTATTTTTATATGTAAATCTATATTAAAATATATTTATTAATAGAAATGCGTGGTGTGACTGATTGTGATACCTACCCACGTGTTTTGTTTGTCAAGGAAATTATTGCTCCTCGGGACCACCTTAACCATTGGCCACAAAAACTAGAGTTGACGAGCGACGACTTGCAAAGTTTGCATTCAATAAATTATTGCTACTATTTTTCCTTCAGATCTCTGGTGTTCCAATTCCTGACAACAGAAACCATGGCTGAATCATTTCTCTTCAGCATCGCTGAGTCTCTCATAACAAAGCTTGCTTCTCATGCTTTAGAAGAAGCTTCTCGGGTGGTGGGTTTGTACGACCATCTCCGAGACCTTCAAAAGACTCTCTCATTTGTCAAGGCAGTGCTGTTAGATGCTGAGCTAAAGCAGGAGCATAACCATGAGCTGCAGGAATGGCTGAGGCAGCTCAAAACTGTCTTCTATGATGCAGAAGATGTGCTCGATGAATTTGAGTGCCAAACACTGCGAAAGCAAGTGCTCAAAGCTCATGGTACCATCAAGGACGAGGTAAGCCACTTCTTCTCAAGTTCTAATCCACTTGTTTTTCGTTCCAAGATGGCTCAACAAATCAAAGATGTCAGCAAGAGGCTAGACAAGGTTGCAGATGATTGGCATAAGGTTGGTCTTCAAACAAATGATGTTGATCGACGTGTTGTGCATCGAAGAGAAATGACACACTCCCGTCTGAGTGATTCAGATGTGATAGGAAGGGAACATGATAAAGAAAAGATCATAGAGCTTTTGATACAGCAGAATCCCAATGATGATGATAAAAGTCTCTCTGTTATCCCCATTGTGGGGATTGGAGGCTTGGGAAAAACTACACTTGCAAAGTTTGTGTTTAATGATAAGAGGATAGATGAGTGTTTCACATTGAAGATGTGGGTGTGTGTTTCTGATGACTTTGACCTTAACCAACTCATTATCAAAATCATCAATTCTGCTAATGTTGCTGATGCTCCTCTTGGCCAACAGAATTTAAACATGGTCGATCTGGAGCAATCATTAAATCAATTGACAAACAAACTTGCCGGTCAAAAATTCTTACTCGTCTTGGATGGCGTATGGAATGATGATCGTGCTAAATGGGTTGAGCTGATGAATTTCATACAAGTAGGGGCTGCTGCAGGAAGTAAAATTCTAGTGACTACACGTAGTCTTTCCATTGCTTCCATGATGGGCGTGGTTCGCTCTTACATTTTAGGAGGCCTCTCTCTAGAGGAATCATTATCATTGTTTATCAAATGGGCATTTAAAGGAGAAGAAGAAAAGTATCCTCATTTGGTAAAAATTGGCAAAGAAATTGTGAAAAAATGCAAAGGGGTTCCATTGGCTGTGAGAACATTAGGGAGTTTACTATTTCGGAAATTTGAGGCAAATGATTGGGAATACGTGAGAGACAATGAAATTTGGAAAATACCACAGAGCAAAGATCAAATTTTACCAGCCCTTAAATTAAGTTATGATCTCATGCCGTACTATTTGAGACAATGTTTTGCATTTTTTTCCCTTTATCCAAAGGATCATGAATTTGATAGTTTTGAAGTAACTTCGCTTTGGGGGGCACTGGGACTCCTTTCATCACCAAAAAGGAATAGGAGTCAGCTGAAAGATGTTACCTATCAATATTTGTATGAACTACAATCAAGATCTTTTCTTCAAGATTTTGTCAACTTTGGCACTCATTGTAAATTTAAGATTCATGATTTGCTGCATGATCTTGCACTATTTGTTGCAAACGATGAGTGTCTGCTTGTGAATTCCCACATTCACAGTATACCTGAGAACGTTCGGCATCTATCTTTTGTTGAGAATGATTTTCTTGGTAAATCACTCATCACAAAATCAGTAGGTGTGAGAACCATAATATTTCCTATTGCTGGTGTGGGAGTGGGAGCCAATGATGATGCTTTCTTTGCAATGGTTTCAAGCTACAAATACTTGCAGATTTTGGATTTGAGTTATTCCTCATTTGAAACTTTGCCTCGTTTCATTGGGAAATTAAAACATATAAGATGTCTCTCTCTTCGTCATAATTTGAAAATTAAGAGACTTCCTGAATCTGTTTGTATGCTTCAAAATTTGCAATCATTGTGGCTTCGTGGGTGTAAAAATATTGAAACTTTGCCCAAACGACTACAAAACTTGATTAGTCTTCGAGATTTCGAGATGACCACAAAACAAGCTGTTTTGACTGAGAACAAGATTACAAACTTGATTTCTCTTGAACATTTGAATGTTGAATTTTGCTACAATTTGGAGTCTTTATTCTCAGGGATAGAATTTACTATTCTTATTAGAGGATTGACATTTGTTCACTGTACGAGCCTGAAGTCTTTGCCACTTGACAGCAAACATTTTCCTGCATTGGAGCTTTTGTCTGTTATAGGCTGTTACAAGTTGGAATTGTTCGCGGGCCATGAAGATCAAAACTTCAACTTAAAGTTAAAAACAATAGAATTTGGTGAGCTGCCACAGCTACAGATTCTACCTCATTGGCTTCAAGGATCT
>CM023959.1:28108970-28151728 GCA_013407115.1 Glycine latifolia | reverse complement strand
TATTTGATTTTAAATGAACAAAATTTATTAAAAATCCAAATTAAAATCTATTAATTTATCCGTAACTAAACCAAAATATCAAGAATAAACTACAAAATTTTCACTTTATTAGAAATTTAATATATATTTTTTTATTAAGAATCTAAAATAAAATTTAGGATCTAAAACATATTTTTTTTCTTGATTAAATTAATAAGTTCATATGAAGAATTTATTCTAGACATTAAGATTTTAAGAATTTTTGTAAAATAAAAAAGAGTTTAAGAATGAGTATGATAGGATATTGCTTATTAGAAATATAAATGAGTCAAATATATATGTTGTGAAATGAAATTAATAGAATTTTTTGAATTAAGAATCATGTTTAGTTTAAAATTCACCCTTTTATTTTTATATGTAAATCTATATTAAAATATATTTATTAATAGAAATACGTGGTGTGATTGATTGTGACATCCCACCCACGTATTTTGTATGTCAAGGAAATTTTTGCTGGGGACCACCTTAACCATTGCCCACAAAAACTAGAGTTGACGAGCGACGGCTTGCAAAGTTCCAATTTTCCTCACAACAGAAACCATGGCTGAATCATTTCTCTTCAGCATCGTTGAGTCTCTCATAACAAAGCTTGCTTCTCATGCTTTCCAAGAAGCTTCTCGGGGCGTGGGTTTGTACGACCATCTCCGAGACCTTAAAAAGACTCTCTCATATGTCAAGGCAGTGCTGTTAGATGCTGAGCAAAAACAGGAGCATAACCATGAGCTGCAGGAATGGCTGAGGCGGCTCAAAACTGTCTTCTATGATGCCGAAGGTGTGCTCGATGAATTTGAGTGCCAAACACTGCGAAAGCAAGTGCTCAAAGCTCATGGTACCATCAAAGACGAGGTAAGCCACTTTTTCTCAAGTTCCAATCCACTTCTATTTCGTTCCAAGATGACTCAACAAATCAAAGATGTCAGCCAGAGGCTAGACAAGGTTGCTGCTGATAGGCATAAGTTTGGTCTTCAAACAATTGATGTTGATCGACGTGTTGTGCATCGGAGAGAAATGACACATTCCCGTGAGTGATTCAGATGTGATAGGAAGGGAGCATGATAAAGAAAAGATCATAGAGCTTTTGATGCAGCAGAATCCCAATGATGATGATAAAAGTCTCTCTGTTATCCCCATTGTGGGGATTGGAGGCTTGGGAAAAACTACACTCGCAAAGTTTGTGTTTAATGATAAGAGGATAGATGAGTGTTTCACATTGAAGATGTGGGTGTGTGTTTCTGATGACTTCGACATTAACCAACTCATTATCAAAATCATCAATTCTGCTAATGTTGCAGATGCTCCTCTTGGCCAACAGAATTTAAACATGGTCGATCTGGAGCAATCACTAAATCAATTGACAAACACACTTGCCGGTCAAAATTCTTACTTGTCTTGGATGACGTATGGAATGATGACCGCGTTAAATGGGTTGAGCTGAGGAATTTAATACAAGTAGAGGCTGCCGCAGGAAGTAAAATTCTAGTGACTACACGTAGTCCTTCCATTGCTTCCATGATGGGCACTGTTACCTCTCACACGTTACAAGGTCTTTCTTCCGAGAATTCATTATCTCTTTTTGTCAAATGGGCATTTAAAGAAGGCGAAGAGGAAAAACATCCTCATTTGGTAAATATTGGGAAAGAAATTGTGAAAAAATGCAGAGGGGTTCCATTGGCTGTGAGAACATTGGGGAGTTTCCTATTTTCAAAATTTGAGGCAAATGATTGGGAATATGTGAGAGACAATGAAATTTGGAATTTGCCACAAAAAAAAGATGACATTTTACCTGCACTCAAATTAAGTTATGATTTCTTACCCTCCTATTTGAGGCAATGTTTTGCATTGTTTTCCCTTTATCCAAAGGATCATTTTTTCTATAGTGAAGATGTAACTAGGCTTTGGGGGGCACTTGGTCTCCTTGCATCGCCTAGAAAGACTGAGACACATGAAGTTGTTGCCAAACAGTATGTGTATGAACTAGAGTCCAGATCTTTCCTTAATGATTTTCTCAAATTTGGCTCTTTTTGTAGATTTAAAATGCATGATTTGGCGCATGATCTTGCTCTGTTTGTTGCAAAAGATGAGTGTCTACTTATAAATTCCCACATTCAAAATATTCCTGAGAATATTCGGCATCTGTCTTTTGCTGAATACAATTTTCTTGGAAATTCATTCGCCTCAATATCGGTAGCTGTGAGCACCATAGTTTTTCCAAATGGTGCAAAAGGAGCCAACGTTCCAGCTTTGCTAAATACTTGTGTGTCAAAGTTCAAATTATTGCGATTTTTGGATTTAAGTGATTCGACATGCAAGTCTTTGCCACTTTCCATTGGTAAGTTGAAACACTTGAGGTATTTCAGCATTGCGAGAAATCCCAACATCAAGAGACTCCCCAATTCTATTTGCAAGCTCCAAAATTTGCAATTGTTGAATGTTCTGGGATGCAAGGAGCTGGAAGCATTGCCCAAAGGATTAAGAAAAATGATTAGTCTTCGGCATGTGGAGATAACTACAAAGCAACCTGTTTTGCCTTACAGTGAGATTACCAACTTGATCTCGCTTACATATCTGTCTATTATATCAAGCCATAACATGGAGTCTATCTTTGGAGGGGTGAAGTTCCCTACTCTTAAAGCATTGTTTGTTGGGGACTGTGATAGTCTGAAGTCTATGCCACTGGATGTCACAAATTTTCCTGAATTAGAAACTCTGAGTGTTGATGGCTGTGTTAATCTGGACTTGGATCTGTGGAAGGACCACCATGAAGAACAAAACCCCAAGTTGAAGTTAAAACTTGTTATCTTTTGGGATTTACCACAGTTGGTGGCCTTGCCTCAATGGCTTCAAGAAACAGCCAACTCTTTACAGACCTTGATTATTATAAAGTGTGACAATCTTGAAATGCTTTCGGAGTGGCTGTCAACTCTGACTAATCTGAAAGTACTTTATATATCAGATTGTCCAAAGCTTATATCTCTCCCAGATAACATTCATCACCTCACCGCACTTGAACGTTTGGAAATCGATGCTTGCCCTGAATTAAGCAAAAAATGTCAGCCCCATGTCGGTGAGTTTTGGTCCAAAATATCACATATCAAAGACGTCTTCATTGAAGAACAAGAGAGGAAGATGAAGCCGAACCAGAGGAGCTGGAGGAAGAAGAAGAGGAATAGGAATGATTTATTGAGACATATATATAAGCGTTGAAGGCCCTTTGGCAACCCCTGGACGTGGATGTTTGATTTATTGTGTTGGACGTCATTCACGTATTCAAAATCGATTTTGGGTGAAGTTAATGCATGGTGTGTTTTTTTCCACCCCTGTTTTATGTTGCCCTTATTATTTTGTTGTTATTTTTATACTCGTATATTTACTGTGATCTCCACGGCCTGTTATTTTTATACTGTTATTTTGCTCCAGAACGGCTATATTTTGTGTTGTTTTAGCATTTTATAAGATTATTCTGTTAATATTATATTTGGTGTTGTTGGTTCATAATATCTGTGTTATTATATTGGTTTGTTAGGACTAAAGTTTTATTTCTTGGTTCATAATGTTGGTTCTTATCCCGTACACCAAAAATAGTGGTTAATAAAATAAAAACTAAATAATTTGATAACTAACTAGCTAACCCTGTAATCACCGAGGCACTTGGGATATTACACACTGCCATTTTGGTAAATTATAATGCAAAAGACATCCACAAACAATTGATATCCATGGTAATTTTACGTTCAAAATTAATTTCGATAATTACTTTTCAAATATCATTAAATGTGAAAATCAATTTTTTAATATATGTATTTAAACAAAAATCATATTATTTTAAAATTGTTTAATTAGAATCAATTCTATAGAATTACTAGTTGATTTCATAAACAATTCTAAAAACCCTAATCCAATCACAAACTTATTTATTTGTTTGTTTCTCTCGATGTGTGTTTTCTTATTGTTCTTGATGATTCTCTTAATATGTTTCGAATTCTTTGTGAGCATACCATTTCAAATCAAATTGTGCTAATTGAATCATTTGTTTGATGTGATGTATGCCTCTTTGATTATATTCTTTTTACCTTCCACTTTTTCTTTCATGAAAATTGAAAATAAAATTGAGATTAAAATTATAATTTTATCTTAAATGGTATAGTAAATTGCTAGTAATTAATTATTTAAATATATTTAGTCTATAATTTATTTTAATTTTTATTATTATATTTTAAGGATTTAATTTTTTGTCCTTCTAATTTTCATTGTGTTTAGTAATATGATCTTTAAATGTACTTTGACAACCAATTCAAATTTCATTGGCCCAGCCTATTTTCACCAATATACTTGACAGCATATTAAAAATTTCAGTTTTTATTAGAAAACAATATTAAAAAAAAAACACATAATTTTGACACAATAGTCAATGAATCCTTGGCTCCTTTGTCTGGACAAGATCTGATGTGTGTTTGGAAGGCGATGGTCATGAATTGCTGGTGGAGGGCTACGAGAATTTAATGGGAGCTATCCGTTAAGATTTAGGCATTTGCTTCCTACACCATTTACTTTTCCAATATACTCAATACTTTTTATTTAATCCCAAAACTACCCTTCATCCTTATTTGGTTAACAATCATTGGTTCATACGGATCCATATGGATCATATAAATTATGAATCCGTATGTTTCATATGGACTAATTGAGCTAATTGGTTAATTACGTTAAAAAATAATTAATATCACTATATATAACACTAAATTTTTTAATATATATTTAATACACATATAAGTTTACATAATATATTTTGTAACAATTAATTTTGATCTAAGAATTAAAGTATGTTTTTACATGGTTATATTTAATGCACACCTTCACCTAAACTAGAGAAACTCGTTTAGTCAAAACTACACACAGAAAACATAACATGGCTATTTAGTAGGGAATATATATATTGAAATTTGGCTTGTTATGCCCATACTTCTCCATTTGATAGCAATTTTTTCTTTCTAAAATTTGAATTATATATTCCCTACTAAATAGTCAAAAAATACTTTAATTATTAGATCAAAATTAATTGTTATAAAATTTATTATGTAAACTTATATGTGTATTAAATATACATCAAAAAATTTAGTGTTGTATATAGTGACATTAATTATTTTTAACATAATTAACTTATTAGCTCAATTGGTTGGAGTTTTGTGTTAATAATGCAAAGATTGCATGTTTGAGACTTACATATGTCATTATTATTTTAAATTATTTAGTAAAATATATTTTAAGGGATAGTTTTTTTAAAATTTTAATTAGTTAAAATAGTGATTTTTTATTATAAAAAAAACCCTTCTAATGGACAAGTCCATTTAAATTTTTACTATAAGTTCAAAAGAGACAGCACAGAAAGATTATAAGTTTAGGCACATTAATTTTTATTGGAAAGTACGTTTTTTCTACATTATTGTTCAATAATATTTAAAAATAAATTTACGTATTAATAATTACAAATTACAGTTTAGGCACATTCATAATATTTAATTAAGTTTAAGTACATGCATAAATTATATCTTAAATATAAAGTCATTATTCTATTTAAACACGCATGTTCATGATGTTTTTAAATAGTATAAAACATTTTCTTCATTGATGTTAAATAAAACACTAAAGTGTAATTTTAGTTTTCTATTTTTTAATCTGTGATTTTAATTTCTTCATTTTAAAATAAAAATATTTAATTATGTTATTTTAAAAAATGTATAATTTTAGTTCCTTAATCCAAATTAAAATATTGATCATTAATTCTAATGTTGACTCATATTGAAAAGAAAATTAATCTTCAACCTTTTCTCATTAATCCTCTTTACACCTTCTCAGATATGATATTGTAGCCACCGTAAAACTTACTTCCGACAAAGTCATTGGCGTCTCATCACCCTCTCTTGGGAAAGGTCACCCAACTACCTTGCTCCATAAAATCACTAGGAGAAATTGAGAAATGTTCCTAAACCTAAATTTCAACAATTATTAAATTCCAGAACCTCGATTTCAACCTTACAACCAACATCGCCCATTCTTACAAGAAATTATGATCAATAAATTAGGATTTTTTATTTTTTGACGGGTCAAACCTCAACAAAACTATGGATTCATATTTTGGATAAAAAAAAAGGAGAAACAAAAGTGTTTAACCTTAAGGTTTCAAAACTACACCATCAAACACCCCCCCCCCCCCCAAAAAAAAGCTTCTTATCACATTTTAAATACGGTTCCGTGGCATATATCTTCAAATACGATTTCTTGTTTTTTTTTTTTGTTGTAGACTATCTACACTATTTGGGTTGTGGAGAATTACAATTCCAACCAAAAGAATGGGGATTTAGATATAGATGGAAGGGAAAAGGAGGATAATAATAGGGGAGAGGTACAAGAAACAGAGGTGGGAACATTGCTGAAAAAATTGGATGGTGAAGAATGGTGCGAAGAAGATGAACGGGTTGAAGAGTAATTTTATTTTCAATAACATGAGTCAAAGTTAGAATTAACAGTCAACATCTAAATTTGAACTTAATTTGAATAGAGAGACTAAAATTACTGATTTTTTAAAATATGATAGCTAAATATTTTTATTTTAAAATAAAAAATTAAAATTATAAACTATGAAAAATAAAATGAATCAAAATCGCATATTAGCTTAAATATAATTAAAAAGTTTTTTCCTTAGCTGGTAACTTAATCGGTATTTCTACCATAACCGTACCATAAACCAACATACCAAAAAAACGTAATAATAAGTAACTAAAATGAATAACATTAACAACTAACGTGAAAGTAGGCACATTGGATGGCAAGCGTGAACGACAACCCTTGAAATGGAACGAGATTAGAGGCTGTGACCATATTCTTATAAATCTTCAAGAGCACAAAGCAAACAAGAGCCACTACATACATATATATATACACCCCAAGATACACACATGCACATGCAATAGATGTTCGTGATTATTACATAATTACACATATCTGTCACCACCTTAATTAAGACCGATAAAGTCATAGCACAATGACCCTCACCACCAATCTCAACTTCTATGTGTTCCTCCCAGTGCTCATTCTCTATTCCTCTTCCTTCCTTGCATCAGCTTCTGATTCTAAAGCTGGTACGTATGAATCAAATATATATATATATATATATATATATATATATATATATATATATATATATATATATATATAACCCTTGATTTCTTTTTTTCTTTTTCTTTTTCATGTTAGAGAAATTCAGAATGAAAAAAGGTTTCATTGTTGTGATACATCATTTGGCAAATTGAGGGAACCAAGGATATTAGTAACATCTTGATGTTCCACACTAACATCATGTTTAGCCAGTTTTTTTATGTGTTTATTCCCGTTTCTAAAAGCAGTTTGATGCACAAATCTTTGATAATTTTATTTCCAATAATTTTAATTTCTCTAGTATGAAGTTTGATTTTCCTTCTTTTCCAAACGAGTGCATTACACAACCCCCTATATGAAAAATTTGTTGGATGATTCACCATCTTTAATTAATTAAAATTGTTTTATCTTGTGATCAAAGATCTAACTGATTTGACATGCAATTGTTTCTTAGCTTCGATGTTAATTACTAATGAATATTTTCATAAGAAAGATATCAATACTGAATGTCTAATTTTTTAATGATCAACCAGAGCATGAACTTTGTTTTTGCAGACAGGAGATGCATTCATAAGATCAACCAACAAACTTAATGTTTGGTGGATGGTGGACCATTTGACTTTTCCCCTGAAGAATTGACTCACACTTGATATGCATCTAGCATATAGTGTTTCTAAGCTTAAATAAGTCATCAATTACTTACAAATGAATGATAATTGCTTGCAATTGATAGAAATGTTGACAAATCCTCCTCAATTATGCTTTCACTCAATTTATGTGTTTAATAGTTGAAAAGGGCCAGAAGAAGTGAAGAGGAAGAAAAAGAAATTCAAGCAGAGTCTTGGCGCTATCCGCGCCAACAATGGCGCTATATGCGCCAATCAGGAAATCAAGCCATTTCTCACTGACATCTCACGCGAACAGCGTGAGTCTGGCGCTATCCGCGCCAACAATGCCCTGTATTTCAAAACCTCTGACTTCTGGCGCTAACAGCGTGAGTAATGGCGCTATTCGCGCCACCAAATGAAAGCCAAGGCAATCCTCATTGTGATCTGGCGCGGTCAGTGCGAGATTCAGCGCGATCCGCGCCAGACTTGAATAACAGCAATGCCATCAGCGCGAGAATGGCGTGATCAGCGCGAGACACAGATTCTGCAGACATTGTGCACTCTGCTGAGGGTATTTTGGGAGATTCACTCCCCAAGTATAAATGGAGAATCCCACTATTGAGAGAGGGACTTTTTGCACGAAATTACTAAGAGTGAGAGGTTTGGAAGAGCTTGGAAGTGCTTAGCTAGGGCTTGGAGGTTGAAGATCAAGTGGGAGCTTCTCCTTCTTCTTCCTCTTCTCCTTGTTTGTTCTTCAGCTGGACATGCTTCTTTTTGTGTTATCAAAGCCAACCATGAATAGGTTTGGCTAGTTCATATTTGTAGTTAGGGCCACACACTTGATGTAAACTCCCTTTGGATATGATTGGATGCTATTATTCTTTTATATCAAGTTATTTTACTTCACCTTGCTTTGAATGGATTATATCTCTTTATTAGACTTGATCATTCTAATATTGTGTTGAGAGCTAGGGTTCACAATAGGGATATTGGGGTTCTAAGCTCTGACTTTGGTAAAGTAACATTCTTTACATTATCTAGGAATAAAGATGTATGTTTGCGGATGATTTAATGTGTCAACTTAATGTTTAACTTCAGGAAAACTACTAAGGAATTAGGGTTTTTTAAGGGGGTTAAAAGGTTAATGTCACTAAGGAATTAGGACTTGACTAAATTTTTTTATGAAGATGCATAGGCTGAGTAACTTGAGTAAATGAATGAGTAAACAATCCGAATTAAGAAGGTGGGAATCATCGAGTGCGTGTGCCCTGACTACTCTCTCTCTCTTATATTGTCGTCAACTTAACTTCATTATTATCATCATTTATTGTTCTTAATTCTTGTCGTTAATCTTACTCATTTCAACATACAAAACACAATTTTTATCAAACCTTTGTTCATCCAACTTTTAGATACTAGTAGTTATAATACAATTGGTGCATCAATCCTCGAGGGAACAATATCTTATTTATCACTTTCTTACTTGGAACGATTAGTATACTTGTCGAATTCGCAACAACACTCAAGATCAAGAGTCCAACAACTAGTGATCCGCATATCACCCAACTCACTCAGGTATCTGAAAACCAATCCATGATAAGTCCATCCTATGCATGAGTCATCTTATCCACTCAAGGAGCAACCTTCATGAGCATAAAAAAATAATAAAATTTGGGTTTAATAAAAACAAGCAATTTTTTATGTTTTAGTCTGTATGCTTATATTTTATTTAGATTTGACTCAAAACACTCAAGCATTTACGCCAATAGACTCAATGCTTAATGGGTTGTGGACCTGATTTTTCCCTAGAATAACTGACTTACACTTAAGATCAAGAGTCCAACAACTAGCAATCCACAAATCACCCAGCTCACTCGAACATCTGAAAACCAATCCATGATAAGTCCATCTTGTGCACGAGTCGCTTTATTGACTCAAGGACCAATTGATTCTACCAGCTGAGTGCCATATATATCAAAGTACCCTAAGACGTTTGTACTTGATAATTGCTAAGTATACGTAAAACTACATATTAATTACTTAGCAATTATCTCGTATTTTTCTATTTTAATGCTTCATTTTGTAATTAAAATATAGGAATTGACTTTCCTTGAGCTTTTATCCAGTAGATGCTAAGTTTAGTTGATTTATGAGGTGTTGGTTGTGTTTTGTAGAAATTTCATTGTAAGGAAAGGAAAAGAGAATTAAGGGTCTAAAGCTGCTCACTCAATGCGCTAGATGCCCACTCAATGCGATGCTCGCCCAGCGCGCCAGATGTTCACTAAGCGCCTGGTCACTTATCCAGCTGGACAATGAGGGCACGCTCAGTGCGACCTTTCCGCACCCAGTGAGGACCACGATTCTGGGCCACTTCAAAAGAGAAATTAGGGCACGAAATGAGGGATCTCTCTGGAGCTGAGGAAAGCTGGACTCTTGGAGAGCCAGAGGCATAGCTAGGGGCATAAATGAAGGGAAAAATCTCACTCATTTGGGGATCTCTTCATCCATTTCCTTCCTCTTCCTTCCATTCTTCTTGCTTTCCTTCATATTTGTAAGCCTTTCCATGGAAATGGGAGGCTAACCCATCCATTGTTGGGGTTCCAACAACCAAACACTCTTGATGTAATGATTCTAACTATCTATTTAATGCTATCTTCGTATCATTGTTATTTTTCTGAGCTTTATTCATGTTTGTGGTTTTCTCCCATATGCATGCTTTGTTATAGGGTTTTAATGCATTGGAAAATGATTTTCTCCTTAGAACTGAAAAACGCTTCTAAACGATATCATGACTAGGGATGAAGTGGTGTTGTTTAGCCTAAGTTACGAATCATCTTTACTCTTAATGCAAATTATTTGATGTAGCTAGCTAAGGGATCAGGAGTGAAATCAAGTGATTTAGGGTTTAGTGCTTGAGAAAACAAGGTTAGAATACATTAGTAGATGAGGGTGAGCGAATTTAATTGTTGAATAGAGAAATATTTTTAATATTGCATCGAGGGTAGTTTTGGTTCGTTGAGCCCCAACACGTCACAAACTCCGCATCAACCGACATTTCACCCCCGAGTGTTTGTCTTCTATCTCTTTCTCGTGTCCTGCTCAACTATCTTTACTTATTCTGCACTTTACATTTCCGCATTAGATTAGAAAATATCAAATTCAATTCTTGTTCGCTTAAAATTAAAAATATATTAGCTCTGAGTACAAACAAAGTTCCTGTGAAATTCGACACTCGGACTTACCGTTTTATTATTACTTGGACAATTCGGTGCGCTTGCCGAACCATTTAACAGTACTATTAAGTACTACCTAATATCGTTGGGATGTGGCAACAAAATCAAGTGAGGCACCATGTCTTTGACATGTCAGAGACACACAACAACTCATTCATACCTTGTATGAAGCCAAGAGACTGCATACACACAGACATGTGGCTTAAAAGACCTAATGTAGAAAGGACATGTGTAGAGGATTGTCGGAGGACACCTAAATATAAATAAAGCGGGGTTACATGGCTCTCCTCAAGTTCATTATTTGAAAGAAATGGGAAGAGACATTGACGGAGGCTTAGGCTTAGGAGACACTATTCTCTTTCTTCGATGTTCTCCATGTAAAGACCAACAAAGGGAAAAAAAACCCTTCAACCCCCATAAGTTTTTGGATCTGTCCTTGCATGTAAATTACCATTCGCTCCAAGCTTAATTTGTCACATTATAAAACAATGAATTAATTAACAACCACTTGAGCCTATTTTAATTACGTGTCATCATTCTAAATCACATTGCATAATTACAGCAAAATGATATGCCTGAGGCCAGGTGTCTTAATTAGTTCCTTGATGCACCCAATATGATATCCAAAAAAACTACAACACTAGGGCAAAAATAATCTTTGCAAGCCTAGCTAATTAATAAAATATATGACTTACAAATATTCGATTATTACTTTTCGGTATCTATACTCAATACTCTTAAGCTTCTATGTATAATGGCATATCTAGCTATTTGCATGACTGAGACAACATAATGCTTGCGCTTTCTCTCAGCTCAGCTCAGCTCTATTCCTCTTCATCTCCCTCCCTCCTTGAACATCTAATCTCACTCCAAACAGCATTGGCCTTTCATCATTTTTCTTCTCCTAAGCATGTGATGAATATTTGGCAACCAAATCAACCAGTTCCTCGTACTATCTTTTCATGCTTGTGAGCTCAGAATTCAGCACCCCACCCCATTCTCGTTCTTGAGTCACTTGTTTTCATCCACAAGAGTAGTGTAACCAGAAGATGATAAGGTTGATGAGGACCTTTGATCCTCATCAGAGTCTTGGGGTGTGGCTTGGTTTGGTGCATTAGGTTGTTGCTTGATGCTCCAAGATTTCCTTCTCCGAATCTCATGTAGCAGTTCTCTTTCACCTCTCTTGAACCTGTCATTGAAAAACTCCCATCTCCCTGTTGCAACTTTACGAAAGCCCTGAACATATACAAGTTTTGGTGTCAACTTGGAAAGGAATATAATGTAATATGGACCAAAATGCTAATCAGAGATGTGTAGCAGAAGCTCTAAAATCTATGCACAAATGGAAGTTGGTCTACACATAACGTGAATTTAATTGTAGGTAAATCTTTAACTTGTCAACTCTTTTGGTTAAAAAATTGGCATAAGAACGAAGACTAATGAAAAATTCATGCCTTAGCAATGTTTCCCTTTAAATTAATAAACGTTAAAAATATTTACGCAACCTTACAAATGCCAATCACTGATATATTACACCTATATAACAATTTTTCAAGCAGTTTGAGCCTCAGAACTAGCCATATAGAAAGAAAAGCAGGGGTTAAAGACAAACTTTTGAATTCAAAAAGGAAAATAATTAATTGCCTTTATTTTCTTAAAGAAGAACATCAAATAAATAAAAATTGACTGAGAGACTTCACGTCAATTGGTTGCCTTGTCATAAAATTATATGAACTAGTGTGGATAATATAGGCACATTATTCTTCACAACCTCAAACTTCTATCCAATCTCCCTTTCTGCTCTTTCCTAAAGAACATGGCCGAATCATTTGTCTCCGACATTGCTGAATCACTGCTGGGGAAGCTTGCTTCTTATGCTTATGGAGATGCTTCTCAAGCCTATGGTGTTTATGAGGATGTGCAAGGGATCAAAGACACAATGTTGATTGTGAAAGGTGTGCTGTTGGACGCTGAAGAGAAGAAGGAGCAGAAGCATGGCTTGCACGAATGGCTCAGGCAGATTCAAAACTTATGCTTCGATGCTGAATGTCTTGGATGGATTTGAGTGCCAAAATTTGCGAAAACAAGTTGTCAAAGCTTCAGGAAGCACTAGGATGAAGGTAGGCCACTTCTTTTCTTCTTCTAATTCTCTTGTTTTCCGTCTCAACAGAGGAATCAGTTAAATCTAAAAACCGTAAGTATTTGTATCAATTGGTAAATTTGAGCATCTGCGTGGTCTCAGTCTTTCATATAATCGCAAAATAAAAAGACTTCCTCGTTCTATATGCAACCTCCAAAATTTACAAGGTTTATCTCTCAGAGGATGCACGGCGCTTGAAACATTGCCTAAGGGATTAGGGATGTTAATCAGCCTTCGAACATTGCTCATAACCACAAAACAATCTATTCTGCCTGAGGATGAATTTGCAAGCTTGAGCAACTTTCAAACTTTTGAGTTTTGAATGTTGTCACAATTTGAAGTTTTTGTTTCAAGGGGCACAATTCAATTCTCTTGAAGTTTTGCTCATTCAATCATGCGGGAGGCTGGAGTCCATACCTCTTCATATTCTAAATCTGTCATTGTACTGTGCAAGCCCAATCCAACGATTGTGTTGAAATTTCTGCATATTGAGCATTGTGCAGGGCAAGAGACATTGCCTCAATGGATTCAAGGAGCCGCTGACACTTTGCAGACATTATTCATTTTAAATTGTGATAGTGTTAAGATGCTTCCAGAGTGGCCGACAACAATGACTCATCTTAACATGCTTCATATTGTTAACTGTCCTCAACTGTTGAATCTCCCAAGTGACATGCATGGCCTCAGTACCCTTGAAGATTTGAGCATAGATGGTTGTCATGAACTGTGTCAGAAATGTGAGCCACAATCTGGTGAGTATTGGTCCTTCATCGCTCACATCAAATGCCTTTCTATTGGAAAAACAAAAGAATTAGGGCGAGTACATTCTCAAATAATATAGTAAAACTGAAATGTTGCACACCATGGAGACCGCAATTAAAATTCTGATCTTGTATGAAATACTTTTTTGGTTGCTAAACTGTTCAATTCATTCAGAAAATGTTTGATATGGGGCAAGAGAATTAACGCTGCAGCGTATGTAAAGACATTCTCTTGAGACATACATTAAGACTTGTGATGTACATCAGTCTATTTTGTGATGTGTGATTTTATTTTTATGCTTTATGTAGTTTTTGGTGTAGTTTCACTGGTTCAGCCTGAGGTTGGATGATTGTACCTTCTGAACTTTATACTGTAAACTATCCACTACTTTGAGCTAGATCTATTTCCTTTTCATCGTTCCATTTTTTATGCTTGGTTTAAATCGTGCCCATTTGATTTGTAAATCTCACCCCACAACCTCTTTTGTTCTTCTTAACTGGTTTTTCTACTGTGCCTTGTAATCTCCTTTGTGCTGCTTTGGTTCTGTTAACATCATGTTCTGTCCAAACTACATAAATAAAAACGAGTTCTATTTTTGAAGTTACATATTTTGGAATTTTTTTTATCAATAAATCAAAAATAGGAATATACAATAACTGATCACACAACTTATGTTATCAACTGAGTATGTATTTAGATACGTGCTTGTAAAATTAATTTTAAATTAACATTATTTTACAAATTTGATTTTAAGATAAAAATAAGAGAATAATTGCAATGTATAATTTTTGTGTGCAGAGCGGCATAGTTTTTTGCCTATGTAAAATCTCCATAAAATAGTGGAATAATGATTAAAACATAAAAAAATGTTTGTATAGAACTAAATTTAGAATTTTTAGGCATATGATTTAAAACAAATAAATGATGTAAATATAGTGACAAAAGATTAATTAAACCATTTTTATTACACTTTTTTATTTTTATTTTTTAAAATAAAATTATTTTCAATTTTATGTATAAAACCCACAAATCACTACAAAAAAAATGATATTTTTGTGGCCGCTAAAAAAATCTATTTTGACGGCTAAAAGCCGCCACAAAATTAATTTCTGACGGTCAGGATAGACTGTCAAAAGTAACGATGTCAGAAAAATGTGGATGTTTTTTTAGGAACGTCGGTAAATCTGTCAGAAAAATTGTAGCGACTTTTTAGCCGCCACAAATTTATTTTCACTTTTTTATTTTTTCATGTTTTCTTATTCTGGTCGTTTAAAAACCGCCGCAAAGTTAATTTTTTGCTTTTTCTTGAGCCAAAAACAGTATTTTTGTTGATAAAAAAACTCATTAATATTTTCCCAATTTTTCCCTTAGTTCTATAATTATTTTCAGAGAAGTTTCGATTCATATAAGCCATCTTCATAACAAAAAATTCAAAAATAGTTGAACGGTTGAAACTATACAGATTAAGATCCATGTGTATTTATTATCCACCCTAATGTTATCAAAATGAAAACAAATTGGCAGCGTGAACACAAACTGAAACAGCAGGACTAATAATGACCC
Source organism: Glycine latifolia (assembly GCA_013407115.1). NCBI lineage: Eukaryota > Viridiplantae > Streptophyta > Magnoliopsida > Fabales > Fabaceae > Glycine > Glycine latifolia. The sequence goes on along the minus strand of CM023959.1, from coordinate 28,136,231 downwards.
AAAAGAGTAGGAGAGGTTGATAAAAAACAAAATATGAATTTATGATGTGTAAAAAAATAAGTTCAATAATTAGCCTACACACAACATATTGGAAACGAGACAACCTAAGTTTTACCTTCTCAAGCAAAACAATCAGACCATGAATAAATCTTGGTGGGGTACAGTTGATTCCAACAGCGACAACTTTATTACATGATTCAGCAATAGAGGCACATTCCATTAAAGAATCACCGCTAACAACATTAACTCCATCCTTAGGGTTAAAAGAAAACCATGCTGGAATCTTTATGTCCTCTTCTTCCAGAAGCTGAGCATAAGCCTGCTTAGTCAATATAGTTAGGTAAATTCAGAAGTCAAGACAAAAAATGAACATTGCAAGTGAAGACTTGCAAATTTTAATTGTCCAAGACCAATATTTAGCTTTAGATAATTATTATTTTGTACTAGTTCTGGGATTTTAATTGATTATATATGCTTTAGTGAGTTACTCATTATAGTTACTTTACTAATGATTTTATCCTTTCACAAAAGCAATGGAAACTCCAGAATAGAAATGTGATGCTTTCTTGGTTTCCTGTGGTCTAGGGAAGCAAGGCAAGATTTGGGCCAAATCTTGTTGAAAACTTCTTCACTCAAAGAAAACCACCATCAAAAGTTTGTGATTCACATTTCATGGTAACATGGAAAAAAAAGCACATAAACCAAAATAAATTATACAAATATAACAGAATTTCTTCAATCATCAAGAATTTGGTTACTGTTCATTATCCACACTTTAAGGTTATTGCACAAAAAATAAGAATGTCATTAGATAGCCTCAATTATAAGCAAAACAAGCTCATTTGATTGAATTACCCTTCATTAGAATATTCAAACTATTATTATGATTCTATTGATCTTCTCTCACTCATAAATATTAAGAGTAAAGTTAGAAAAAAAAATAGTTCTAACAACTTTGATTTGAAGGATAAAAACTCATGAGGACAGAACGGGGGATGGGTCTAGGCTGTGTTACAGGCTTCTTAGAAGAAAGTGGATGTGCCTCATCATCAGAAGATGAATCGTCGTTCATTACCATGCTGAAGGGACACTTTTAGCAGCTCTCAAGTAGGTACCAAATGGTGGAGTATCATTACCAGCCAAAGATCTCGCTGACCTGTTTCTTGTGATGTGATTTCTTTTTCTTGTTCTGCAGATTGATCTGGCTTTTCTGTTGCAACTTATTTTCTGAATGAAATATAAAAACAAGTAGATAATCAGTGGCCCCACAATCAACAGAAAAAAGATGAATAGACAAAGCTTGAAAAATAAAAAAGCCTCTGACAGTACCAGATGTATTACATAAATGGCACCTTCCCTTGTATGAACCAAGCAGTGCACCCTGCACCAGAAAATTTAACCAAGTTGAACATAAAATTTGAATTTGAGTGTTCAAATAGGTTCATATTAACCTTGGACCAACCTGACCATCAGATGTATAACAAGCAGCAGTGACCATCTCATGTAGAATATGATGCCTCCCTTAATGAAATCAATCCCAAAATTTAGAAAAAGTACAAAGTTTTGATAAGTGTGCCAAATAAATAATATGACAAACCTGTAAGGGGGAAAAACCCATGCCCATGATAGCAGAAATATCAAGATCTAATGCCAAATTCTAATAGTACCCCAAAACCTTTAGTTATAAAACAGAAATTTCAAATAAACAAAGAAGGCAAGGACTCTGCTATAATGCTGAGTTCCCAAAAATACAAGTATATCCAGTATTATACATATTAGTAAAATCCAGGATCACAAAGCACTTACAAAATGCAGAATCACCATGTAGTCACTAACAAAATCCTGCATCACCATGTCAATATCTATCGAATTTCAAGCATCACAAAGCGTCCATTCAAGCATCAAATTTTTTTCTGGCAGTTATAAAATGCCACAAAGTGAGTTTTTTTATTTTCTCAGCCAAAAATAGTATTTTTTAATAAAAAATTCATATTAATCTTTCTCTAGTTTAATCATTTCCATTAGTCCCATAGTTTTTCTCTAATGGTATAAATGTCTAATTTAAAATTTTCATTACATTCACAGGAATAATTTAAGAAAAAATATAATCTTTTAAAATGATAAATAATTTAATTGTCGTTAGTATGTCCATTACATGAACGGTTGTCCTCTATAAAGGGAAGAGAGAACAAAATATCTCCAAGGTTTATGCCACCGTACAAAATGACTACAGGTATAAACAGCTATTGAATGATAATTACACAAGATCAGGGGTCACTATTGTACATAAATTTAATTTAATAAGCTTATATAGATAAAATTAGGTATAAACTATAAAGAACAATCAAAACATACTAACAAGAGGATCATCCTCATCTTGAGGATTGCGGAGAGCCAAAATATGTTTCTGAAATGAAGCTGCAGCTTCTTCCCTTTCTTCTAATTGCCCCAGTTTGTCATATACCATGGCCATTAGATAGAAAGCTTCAGCTGCCAGTTCATGAAACTGCAAGAAAATCAAATCTCAAATAAAAAGCAATAGAAAGGGATTTGGGTGTTGAAGAGTTGTTTAAAATAATGGGTTAAATGAGTCAATTTTACTATGAAATTTTTTTACCAGTTGACTAGTGAGCTTTCACCATCACAACATAAATCTTGCATGTATTAAGACCCCATAAAATCAATTTGATAAACATTTATTATTATGTTTTGCCTGAAGAGGCTTGCTAAAGCATATGGCAGACCAAGAACTGCATTGCCTGATTTCTGATAAAAACAAATGAATGAACGCTTTAAAGTTAAAAAAAAAAAAAAAAAACAATAGAGAACACAACAATTTGAAAGCTAGAGTTGGGACAATGTAGCAGATTGCCAGTAATTTAGGATGAGACATAGATCAAACATAAAAAGAAAAGAAAAAAAATGATCATACAGATAAAGCAAAATGAAATAAAAAAGAATTTGAGTCAAGATGGCTTGATCCATATTTTTTATTATCAAAACGAAAAAAGTGTTTGATAGTTGATCCACAGCACATGAAACTAACAAGTGTATTAGACAATATGATAATTTACCTTGTGAATCTCAGCAAGTAAAAGAAGAACTGAAGCATTCTCAACTTGAAGATTGTATTTGTAGCACATACAGAAGAGGGAGTGTGCCACAGCAGCTGCCTAAAAGAATCATTATATGAAAATTAAAAGCAATCTAGACAGATTTTAAACAGTAAATTTTTTAATTGTTCAACTGTTAAAGAGTATGATCCCATGTTTAAAGAGTGTGCCACAGAAGAGGCTTTTTAACTGTTAATTATTCAAAGGTATGGAATAGAATAAGAGTACACCTTACTTCAAACAAATGTGAAATGGCCATTAGGTTGGCCCGTTGGGGGCTATCCTGGTCCTCAGGTAATGTCAATTCTTCATAGTTGTCTTTTGGCTTTTTATTCACATTTCCCTGGAATATGTCAATTTCATGGTGTGAATTCAATTATTAATCAATCAGCTTACCAGTGTATCTCCAGTAAAAACAGTTTATAATCCCTTTTTAATTTACATTTTCGCATCAGATGTAGGAGCAATCTAAGACAGGTGAGAAAATCAAAAACAGGTTGTTGATGATGCAGCAGCATCTGAGTAGAAATTGAATTGTTACCTCAATATCCTTGTAGAAACTGTATATATCATCTATGTACTCAACCACTGCAACTGGATCTTTCCTATCACAGGCATCGATGTCCAAAACAGGTTCCTCCTCCACATCTTCCATTTCAACTTCCTCCTGCGCGGCACACCACATTATGATGTTGTGCCAAAAAAACGAAAATCATGATGAGTTGTTAAAAACACTTACTATCTTGTCAATTTCATCAAGAATGGCTTCAGTGTGCTTGACAAATACTGGAACGGCATCGTCATTGCCATTTCCTTAAAAGCGAAGTATTTTTTTTCCATGTTTTCCAAATCCCTTCATTATTCCAGAACTTCCCCACTAAGCAAGCATCCAGGCCAAGATCAAAAGTTAAAAACTTCCAAGAAATAAATTTTTAAATTGCAATTCATGTGAAGAACACGGAAAAAAGATGAGAAAATTGGTACCAAAACAAAGTCGAGGCTGCGGAACCTCGCCGGACCCTTGCAGTGGTAAGTGTGGTACTTCAACACTGACCCAACACCCTTACGCTGAGCGCGAATCACCCTTCCTATTCCGACGAACTCTGTGTGTGTGTGCCGTGCCGATGGAAGAAGGATAGCGAAAGGTTTTTGCTTCGTGTATAATACATAGTGGACACCACATTGTTTTTCTCTGACCTAGATTGCAACTTGAGATCAGGTCAGAATAAGTTAATGGACTGAAGATATAGACCCAATTCGGACATCATTTAAAAAAAAACATTTTCTGGCGGTGATTAATGACCGCCACAAATTAAATGTCACTAACAATACATTTTTTTGTAGTGAATAATTTGTAGAAGTCATTATTTATTAAATAATTTAAAAACTACATATTTGAATACTAACAAAGAAATTAGAAGAAAAAAAATTTTAAGCCTCCCTTAAGTTTCTGGATCTGTCCATTCATGTGAACTACTGTTTACTTCATGTTACTTAATTTGTCACATTATAAAACAATAAATTAATTAACGGCACTTGAGCTTTTGTAATTATGTATTATCGTTCTAAACCATATTAAATAACTACAACATATGCTTGAGGGTGTCTTAATTAGCTCCTTGATGCACCCAATATGATAGCCAAAGTAACTACAACACTAGGGCGAAAATACTCTTTACAAGCCTAGCAAGCTAATTAATCAAATATTTGATTATTACTCTTCAGTATCTATACTCAATACTCTTAAAAAGCCTCTATGTATGATATAAAATCTAGCTATTTGCATGACTGAGACAACATAATGCTTGTGCTTTCACTCATCTCAGCCCTATTCCTCTTCATTTCCCTCCCTCCTTGAACCTCTAATCTCACTCCAAACAACATTGGCCTTTCATCCTTTTTCTCCTCCTTTGCATGTGATGAATATGTGGCAACCAAATCAAGCAGTTCCTTGCACTTCCTTTTTATGCTTGTGAGCTCAGAGTTCAGCACCCCATTCTCCTTCTTGAGTCGCTTGTTTTCATGCACAAGAGTAATGTAACCAGAAGATGATGAGGTTGATGAGGACCTTTGATCCTCATCAGAGTCTTGGGGTGTGGCTTGGTTTGGTGCATTAGGTTGTTGCTTGCTGCTCCAAGCTTTCCTTCGCCGAATCTCATGTAGAAGTTCTCTTTCACCTTTCTTGAATTTGTCATTGAGAAACTCCCATCTGCTTGTTGCAACTTTACGAAAGCCCTAAACATGTGCAAGATAGATATACATCAAATGCTTTGTCAGTTTTGGTGTCAACTTTTTAAGGAAAATAGTGTTAATATATATGGACCAAAATCCAAATCAGAGATCTGTGGAAGAAGCTCTAATAATCTGTGCACCAATGGAAATAGCAAGGTCTAAAAACATACAGTGAATTTAATTTGCAGATACAAACTTACGGTGATGCTACGGTGATGCTTTGTTCATATGATAAAAAAATAAAAGAGAAATTAAAGATAATTTTATAAATAGATTAATATGATCAAGGCAGTAACTAATAACTCTAATGGTCATATTTGGCCTTTTCATTCTTAAGAAAAATATCTATATTTTTAACCTATATTTTTTCTCATTAAATAGATAGATAGAGTATGCAAGATAAATATCTGTGAATAAAGTCTAAACAATTATATTGATTTTTGTATGTGTTTTTATCAAAATTAGTTAATAGAAAAAAAAATTGAAGTCATGCACGCCTACTAATATTGATTTTTGTATGCGCGTAATGTTAATTGGGGATGATTGCAGGTATGAAATTGATTACCATGGATCGGCTTTGACCAAACACATCATATCAATACACATACCGCGTGAAAAGATATAAGAGGGTAACTATAAAGACATTCATAGGAGTATTTTTATAATGTCTTAATCTTGAATTTTTGATTCAGTCTTTTCTAGGAGACTTCGCATTTCACACACAATTACAGCCATATATACGTACACCGAAAAATTATATTTTCTGACATTATATTTTTATAAAATTTATTTTTTATTTACCTATCTTTATTGTGTTTTAAATTTTACATTCTTTTCTTTAATTGTAAAAAAATATATCATAAAAATGTTATAGGAATGGAATTACTACCTGAAAGGTTGAAATCCTGTGTTGATTGTTGATCGACAAACATAAAATATATTTTCTATCTTCTGGTTCCATCGTTTCTTAAATGACAAAGTTAACATCAAGCTCTTCCTTCATTTCTAATAATTAAAGAAGAAAACTATAAACTAATTAAAGCCTAATCTAGGTCAAACGAATATTGTTAACCTGTTCCATCAACAAGAACTCAAGAAAAAACTATTTTTTCTCTCAATAAAACTTACTAGCCAAAAATGTTATTTGGAAGTTTCAATTTAGGATTCAATTCTCTTAAAGCAAGAAGATAAATATTTAAAGTGATCACAAATAATTCAATTTATTTACCTTTAATTTGACTTAAAAATTTCATAGATAAAATTCTTTTTAAATTAAAGATCAAATATATATTTTCATCATCGATCCCACTGTACACAACTTTTTGTTTCATAGAAGTTAAATCCTTAATATAAGGTCAAGTTGTTAAAACAATAACACTAGGAAGAATATCACCATGTGATCATATGCTTATAGAGTGTAATATAATTCATACTCATACGTACATAAGTATTGAGCTGGCGTACAAAGCTAGAGAAGTTGCTGTGCTTGAAGAGTGTTGGGAGGAGATCCCGAGCAAACTCCGCCGGCTGCCACACTACGAACGCCGTCCCTTCGTCATTCCATGAAATGACGTCGTCGGTGGCCGGATCCTCCACAAGCATATAAGTCTTCAATAAAAACGGTGGTGGAGTGCACTTCCTTCCACATTCCAACAACCCCTCCTTATCACTTGTTCCTTCCATTTTTTTTTATTTTTTATTTTGCTATTTTTTCCCTTTGGTATCTTCTTTATTTGTATAAAATGAAATTGGTTTTTGAAGATGAAGAAGAAGAAGAGGAAGAAGAGAATGATCAATAAGGTTGATGAGAGGAGAAGAGAAGAAGGGCAGTTAAGAACTCCCAACCCCAACAATAGAAACCCAACACGACTCCACAGTTCATGAGAATTGCAAGAGCTTCTATATTTTCCTTCTTTCTCTTTCGTAGCTTTCTCTCTATGAATAAATAGTTGAAACTTCCGCACGAAGACTATCCGTTTTTTTTTTATAGAGACATATTTGAGGCTTCATGGCATGCACATTCTTTTACCATATAGTTAAAAAAAATTCACAACCATATACACTTACACTCAATAATATCCTTTTTTAAATGTCATAAACCAACTTGACTAACTTGATTAGAATATTGAGAGAAACACCACCCCATAATAAAAGGCGTTGTTAAAATTAAAATTTTGGATGGTGGAGAAGATGAACTTTGCACGTGGGAGTGTTTGGTGGGATTGTCTATAAGTAACATTTTTTCTACGAAAATTATGTTAGTTTAAGCCATTTAGGTGTGCTGATACTTTCTACATTATATAAATAAATATATTTTGTTTCATTATATATCTTTCGTGCAAATTCCTCCATCGAAGGCTTTTCACTGGCAGGTTGGGTACTTGGCTTTTATTTCTTCATCCAATGTGATCTAATGCTTTGAGGGTATTTTCCATGAAAGGAAGCGACTTTGTTTGACTTTGTGTGCCATATTAGATATCTTTAGATGCAAAATTTATTCCATTCAAATATGACTGTTCTGTCCTTGTACAAAGCCAACCGCGTGCAGGAAAAAAAATTAAATGATATTGACTATGACATGGCACAAAATTAATTTAATTAATTAGAATTATGTGACGTCTTTTTTGCTTTGATAGAAAAACACCAAGGCACAAGATTTACATCTTCATGCTTTCTGTCCCCCTCCCTAGATCACTTTATACAATACATGAACCTACAAAATTGCGTGCTGTGGAAACTTTAGTTTTGTGACTTACTAGTCACCTACGCAAGTATTTAATTAGTTTATGAGTTTAATTTTCAGGTGATGTGAGTTAAAGATTTTTATATAGCCAGTTAATTAGAAATTATTTTAGATATTACTTGAAAAATAATTATTTTAGACATGATTTTAAAATAATTATTATAAGACATATTCATTTTATCATACATGGAAAAAATCTTTTTCATTATCAGTATATTTAAATTAAATTCTTATTTTATTATAAAAATAAGGGACTAAGTGTATATTTGGTTTAATTTCTCAGAAAACTATAAAATAAGAAGGAAATATTAAATCTCAAATGATCTAATTCAACACTGATGATCTAAATTACTTTTTATTGGTGAAATTAAAAGGGCATGTGGCAAAGTATAAAGACAAGGACTAATTGAACTAATAGTCAAATACACCCCTTTTTAACAAGGATTGTTTATAATTAGTTTAAATTTTAGCATAACTGATTTCAATAAATAATTTTAAAAGTTAATTTGTGCTTCAGTATGTGAAAACAATTCTTTTTAGGAATTAATTCATTTAGATAATAAAATAAAACTATCTTGATATTATGATAACAATATTTTTATAACAATGTTACACTTTTATTCTTAAAAAAAACGCTTTATCTCAACATCACATCCTTTTCAAGTGAAAAATCCGAAAGTCCTTGGTTACTATTGAATAGCCCTCTTTTTTGTCGCAATTGGTTTGGCCACGGGCCATTACGTAGCAAACAAAACTAGAGTGAAGCTTTAACGAATAGGTTAACTGAAGAAAGGAGGCAACCCCAGCTGGGGGAAAAAAAGGAAAAATAGAAATCAAATCAAAGATCGCAATGATAAGAAATACTCTTCATTTTTTACAACCACTTTTTCAGTTTTCCACCCTTCTCTCATACTTTTTTTCTTCTTTATATAATTATATATCCATATGAACTTTGTTGTTATCTTATTTAGTTAGGAAACTAAGATATATTAATGACAGAGCATCTTTTTATGAGCTAGCGAAGTCAATTTTTTTACCTCGAAAAATTAATGTCTAGTTCTTGGCGAATGATACTCTAACAACAGAAAAATAAACTAGTTTATGAGGTAAACTAATATCTCCATTTATATCCAATTATATATCCATGAAGGAAAAGGCGGAGGGATTATATATATATATATATATATATATATATATATATATATATTGGTGACCAAGGGATTAAATAATTAATACCAAACAAGAGACATAGTACTATCTATGGGCCAAAAAAAATTGTCGATAGGAAAGCAAATATCTATTACAACCTCCACAATTAATGACACTTAATTAGATTTACTTTTGAAAAGTCAAAATCTTCGTTCGCCGGAAGAAATTAAATTCTGAAATTGTTGATAATTCATCATATATATATATATATATATATATATATATATATATATATATATATATATATATATGTAAAATATAATTAGTCCTAGCCAGAGAAGTAAACTTTATTTGCAATTAAGGTGAAGAATTCGAATCCTAAAACTTTTATCCTAGAAGATTATACCTAACCAGTATTCTCAATCTCACTTTTACTTGTGTAAACTCTCTCATTAATGATAATATATTGTTCTGTATAATAAAATTAATAAAATTTATAAAAAAAATTAAAAGTTAAATTTGAAATAATTTATAGTTGGTTAACAATAAAATTAAAAATATTTATACTGTCTACATTTTAAAATTAAACTCATATATAAATTGTGAATATAATATGAGTTTTTATCTATCTAATGTAAATTTAAAGAAGGTAAATCCTATAGTTTGTGTTGTTTCTTGACTGCGAACATTAATTGCATTTTCTTCACCCTCATTAATTTTGGTTCTTGCATTAATAATTAAATGTCTGGATGTTCATTTGATCATTAATTATGTTTGATTTCAAGACTCCATCTCATAAATTACTGTAGTTCTCTAGGAATTTCCATACACAGTGTACGTTAAAAATCAGGTTAGGATGTTGTAAGATCTCTTTATATTATACTACAAGTATTTTTTTAATATAAAAAAACATAAGTATTTTAAAATGAATTAAAAATAAACCAAAAAAAACTTATTTCAAAATATATGCAGTAAATATTTAAGACAAAAATAATTCTATTAAGCATAAAATTATATAAAAAAAAATTAAAGGTGAGGTTTAAGAATTTAAAATGTTAATCTAAATGAAAAAATTTCATATAAAAAATCTTTGCATAAAAGAAAATATTGAAATGAATAATAATTTGAGAATTTAAAATAAAATATAGAATAAGTATTAAATAATTATAAATTTCCGAATAATTATAAACAAATACTTTTATCTTTAAAAATCAAATTAAAAGTAAAATATATAATATAAAGATTTCATGTTTTGGTATATTCATTATTTTAGAATGGAGGTTAACACTTAAAAATATTGTGAAGTTTATAAATTCATAGGATAAAATAACCGAAAGGAGTGATCATTGACTTCCATTCATTTGCTCACTCTTCTTTAATTTGAAATGAAAATGATGTCAGATGCAAATAAATGTCTTTACTTAACACTCAACCGTCCTCATGCTATAAGAAAATAGTGATGACTTTCGCTTGCATGATTCCTATCTAAAATAAGGCGCTCACAATCTAATTATTCCACCTACCACCCATGTCCTAAGCTCTTGTTCGTAACAACTTTTACATGAGAACTGGGATAAAAAAGTAATGCATCGGAAGGTTTTCAATTAACGTATTTTTATAATAGCCAAAAGATTAATAAGTCGACTCTAGTATAAGACAGGTGGCTTTGAATCTTCACTCGTTTCTTTAGAGTAAAAAAAACATATAAGTACTTATGTTCATATTGAGTTCGGAAGTAAATTTTATCACAATCAGTCTCACGATAAGTGAAATCTAAAGTAAATTTTAAAATAAATTTTTTACTTTAAATGTAATGGCATTTTTACTAACATATATGATTATTTTAACATATGAGATTCTTTTTACTTTATAAATACTAATAATAAATATTTTTTTTAAATGAAAAACCTTAATTTTTATATATGTTTCCCAGGTTTATTAATTAAATTATTTTAACAAAAGTATTTTATTTTTTTCTAAGATCACATATATTTATTACAAAAAATATATAGTTATATTCGAACAAGAAATATTCATAATATGATCGTTAACCAAGTGACCTTAATAACTTAAGAAGGGATGCATTGAGCTATTTTAAAATCATTTCGCACTCAACCTTTGATCCCAATGGAATTTAATTATATTCAATTGTAGAGAAAGTGAATTGTTTTACCCAAACCCTGCAAAATAAGCAAATAAATGCACTTAAAGGAGTAAAAGTTAGAAGAGAATGCACCAATATTTTATATTGGTTCGGTTAACCTGACCAACATTCGGTCTTTGAGCAGCATCACTTAAGATTTTTACTAAGTTGACAAGTTACAGAAGTTAATTATGTCACCAACTATGATAACTCTTCAGATGGACACTCCCTTGAACTTTCAACCGAGTTCCTAGAGATCACACACCATAATGAATCTGACGAAAAAACAAGATAATTATGTCACCACATGTGACAATCCCTCGAATGGACTCTCCCCTTCCCCTCGGATATAACCCTCAAGCTCCAAATCTTTGATTTACAATATGCTAACATTCACTTTTCATAGTTGGGAATAATATCGCAATTAAGCACTAACACTTTCTCTTTCTCAACTAGGAAAGCATCAATGATTCAAGCTGTATGAACCTTCTTTTTTTTTGTCTTGCAACGGATATTCCTTAGTCCATTGGATTAAAGATTAATCCTACTCGCAGTATTGTGTAGTCTGACGGATTTTAGCACAGCAGGAATCGAATACAAGATTATTGAATACAAGATTTTCCACTAAATAGATTGTTCCCACAACGTTTGAACACAGGATGTCTAACCACTAGCCAACCCATCAAGTTCCAAGCTATAGGCATGCACCTAGCTCTCCTCTAACTGTTCTATTTATGCTTGGATTTTTTCTACTGTTCTTAGGCATCTATCTATTAAGGAATGTTTCTTACTTACAGTGAATTGTATTTCTGAAAGACATGAAAATTTGATCCTTAATGTCATTTTTGTTTTTTGGGACCAAGTATTAGTACTTTGCAATTTAATACGCTAAGTTAAAGGCTTCTCTATTAGAAACTATAAGGTAGAATGGTAGATAGATTATGCTACGAAGACTTTTTATTCAGCGCATAATTCAACGAATTGAATATAACAATTTCCACATTTTACATAAGCAACTTTACAGATAAAAATGGAAGACTCAAGGATACGTAACTATATATGTAACTAAGGAATAGAAGACAAAGCATGAAGTTAGTAGGAAAAGTGAAAATCAAGAAATTGGAGAGTAAAGACCCTCTTGAGCTGACAAAGGATGCATGGATTGACGTTTCTTCGAAGAGATATATCTGTTCTTCAATGAGGGTCTTCTGAGTAAAATGTTTAGGATAGTTCTTTTGGTGTGTAATAATGATGAAACTCTCTGATTGTACTTAAGAACCAAGAAAAAGAGGAATCTATAACATATCAAGAAGCAAATCAAAACTCGTAAGTTCCACCATTTCGAGTTCCAAACATGTTGTTAAGTATCTCTTCACCCTTTATCTTGGTATCCCCAGGCACCTCTGGTTCAAATTCAAGACCAATCAGGTCATTCTTGAACTGACCCTGTGTTTCACAGTAAATGAGCATCATCAGAATCATAGCCTAAATATATAAACAATGAATGGGCCAATTATTCTAGTATAATTATAGAATAAAACAATCCTATTTAGTGAAACAATCAATTATTTTAATAATGACATCCATACAATCATTAATGACATTTTGTACCTGTATTGACCATGTAATGTAGCTGATATAGGACATAGGATAGCGCCAAAAGAATTTTGGAAGGTCTGCTAGACTTCTGAATATATTAGATGGCACCATCATGAATACCTGTGTGCACAACTTTATGTCATAAGGTAAATAAGACTTCAAATTCATGACAATAAGGAGGATGACCTTTGAATATTCTCACAATTGCACCAGTTGCAGTTCCCATTGCTACCAATAGGTAAGGTGCAAGTGCTGCAAAGAATAATGTGCAGCCTTCTTGGACAGCAATGAGGCAAAATATACTCATGCAAAAATAGCAGTATTGAGACCAGCCTGGGTGATAGTTCACCATGTGGTATTGTTCCTGAAGAGAGGGAAATTGCAAGAACAAAAGGGAGAGATGAGAGGAAATGTGACAGCACAAACATGGCTTCACCGTAATGATTTCCAAACCTTTCACGTTTGAAGACCTGGTTTTTTAAGGGTCATGAAAAGAGTGAGTTATATTTTATTTATTTATTTATATAACTTAATCTTACAGAACCAAAATTGAGATATATGCTATCTTAAATGCTTTGAGTACCTTTAATTCCTCATGGTAAAAGGGTACGCCGCCTAAACATAAGAAGATCACTAAGCCAACGATGAATCCATCACACTTGCCTCTTGTTAAGATTGCTTCATTACTTGTTCCTATGTTGAAAAGAAGAAAACCAGCATTAACTGATATCAAGATATAGAATACAATCCTTAACCAATAGTAACCTATGTCTCTGGTCATATTTAGGATTGATCTATTTGTCAATGTGCATAGCTGCTTCAGCCTGCTGGTATCATATATCTTCCCAACTAAAGGTTCTTCCTGCAACATAGTAACATATGGGCCTTCCATCAGCGTAGTTACTTGAGTGAATTGTACTGAAGCAAACAAAGACCAAAAGAAAAGAAAAAGGGGGAAAAATTAAAATATGGCCAATATTGTAATTGTCATTTCCAGCTTTTGGTATGTGCCTAAAAGTCATAAACAGGGAACAGGACAAACAGAAAAGTGAGAAGTTTAATATGTGGCCTTACACAAATTTATCTTACACTTTGTTTGATTTCTCTGATTTTTTTCCTTGCATTTTCTGAATGAATTGAATTCCTGTAGTACTTTATGAGTTCTGATTTAATCACACTTCTGTTGTCATATTCATTAGAGAATTCCATGAAGATGAGGCTTCCTAAACCCAAAATTCACCAGCAATATATATAAGCAACAAGAAGCCACAAAATCATGTTGAAGAAAACCTGAAAATATTGAAACATACTATTGCATGAGTTTTATATATTACTGACACTAACATTTTTGGACTTTATTAAGGCTGCAACACCATTGAACTCTGAGCTAACACAACCAAGGAAATGCTCAGAAGGATTTTTTCTAGCTGGACAAGGGAACCCTGCATCAGCAAAGAACTGAACAGGAAGAAGAGAATTTAAACTTCATAAAATAGTTTTTTTTTTTTTCCTTCTCAAGTGGTGAAATTCCAAGAACTTTCTCTACCTTTACAGCCATAGTTGCTTCTCCAAAATATACAGCTTCACCTCCTGAAAGGAGGACCAGATCATCAAAAAGGTTGAAAACTTCACCACTTGGCTGGTGAATGGAGCATATAACTATTCTTCCATCATGTGCTATGTTTGACAGAGAAGAAATCACATAGAAAGCAGCTGCACTATCCAACCCACTAGTGGGTTCATCCAAAAACATTACATGAGGTTGAGTTATGATCTCAATGCCTATGCTAAGCCTTCTTTTCTCTCCACTACTTATGCCTCTCAAATGCCAATTCCCAAGTCTGCTATCTGCACTATCTTGCAGACCCATTTTAGCTAGTATCTTGGTTACCACCTTGTCAATCTCATTTTTAGTCATACCAGAAGGAAGTCTCAAGTGAGCTGCATATGTGAGGGTTTCCTTCACTGTTAGAGTTCCAAGGAAATAATCTTCTTGAGTAACATAAGACTGCAATGACATCAGAAATTTAGTCAGTGCTGACACAGTCTATGAACCAGAATTGTATTTATGCAGTTTCTTATGTGTTTTTGGTGATGCTCTCCAATTAAAAATAGAGTTTAAACCTTGTAATCTATGTAATAAAAATTTGCATTAAAAGTCAACATAAATTATTAATGTTATTGCCGCTACCACCATCGTTGTTGTCATTGCTACTACCATGATCATTATCACTATCACAATTATCATTGTCACTACCATTGCCATCATATATAAATAATTAATATTAAAAAAGATATTATACTAAATTTCACGTTATTTTATTTGTAATGTCCATTTTGCATCAAACAATGTACAAGATAAAAAGCCAATAACATGAGTGTTTATTACTCATATACAGTCACATAATGATTAAGTACCTTCTAGAATTTCATTCAACCTATTAGTTTTCCTAAAATTTTCAAACATGTTTTAAGGTTTTTTTTTATATCTTCATTTAATCTTTAGGCACTGTTTTGTTGTTAAACTTACAATATCTCTGCAGCCTGTACTTCTGGTAGTCCCGTTGAGTAGTACATTTCCGGTCATGCTAACATTGGTGGGAAGTATCCCTGTTGGAAGCCGAATAGAATATGGTCACTACAACATAAAAATATTGCTAAAGGAAATATAACAGAATGCAGAGTCTTGTATGATGGAGCAAATTCGGTTTTGAAATGTTTGCTTCTGTGAGCTGAAAACTCCAGAAAGCATATGGGAAATTTTAATCTACACTGAGAAATTTTGGAACAAGTGAATTGATGACTCCTACAATGCATTCTTTTTGTGTAGAATAACTCCATCTGTGGCTGTTAAAGTTTGGCCGATGATTAAACAGAGTCAAATTTTTTATTTATTTTTATTATTATTATTGCATAACACTATCGGTTAGGTGTCAACAGCGATTCAAATCTCAAAAATCAAGTATTGATTAGGGTACAACTAACACAGGCTGACATAAGTGGCCAAGAATTTGAAAGCTGACCTCTGGTTAACAAACTTTGTGATAAAAAAATACTACAGTTAAGCAATTAAAATAGGAATTTCTTATAAAAAAATATTATTAATGCACCATACATTGTGATTTTTAATACACTCTTACATTTACACCTAAGAGTCATTTAATAATAAGAGAAGTTTTTAGTTTTTTAGGAATCATATTTTGAGAAATTTAGTTTTTTATGTTTAATATGTTTTAACAAAATTAACATTCATGGAAAAGGGTGTTTCTCATGAATTTTTTTAATCAAAAACTTTTTAAGGGGAAAGTGGGAATCCTAGTTTTCCAAGTTTAATTTTTCTTTTACTGCAATAAAAATATCATGTTATTTTTTATTAAATTATATAATATAATAAATAATAAATAAAAAAAATATGTATCTCTTTGATTTTTGGAAAACTTATCTAAAGATTCTTAGTGGTCAGTCAAACAAATTTTATTCATTCTCTAAAAATATGATTATTAGGATTCATGATTCCTAGAATCCTGATTCTCAAGCATGAAAAATTTCTCCCCTATTAAATGTCTTAGTGTAATTTTCAATATACAAAATTTTCTATATATTAAAATAAAGTAGTTGCAATAGTGTCCAAAACAGGTATTTCATTAATTTTCACAGATAGAGGCAAAGAATATGATTCTTGAGGATACTATTAGAAAACAATAATTAATACTTTATTGATTCTAAAGAGATTAGTAATTTGAAACACAGCCATATTCTGAAAAGACAAACCAAATGAGTAGATAAATATTTTAGTAACGAATCGTTAATGAAATCATGCATTAAGTAAAGACTACACAAGTTTTTCCCTTTATAAAAAACTTCACAAATTTGTCACTAACTAAATCATGGCCCATTAGTGGAAGATTTGCTATAGTTTGAATATGTTTGAGTAAGTTTATTTAGAAAATAAAAAGAAAAAATTAAATTGAGTTTTTTATAAGTTAAAATTAATTTATACATAATATAATTTATAAAAAAAAGTTATATAATTTTTCTAAAAGATAAAAGAATTTCATTTTATTTATTTTTAGTTTAGAAGTACCTTTAGATAAGTTTACCTAAATAAGACCAACACAATCTTTTAGGTTCAAATTAACATTAACATTGTTGCTACCATTAAAAAAAAAAGGATAAAAAAATACAAAAAATCATTGGGATCATGATTCATGCACTAGTTAGCAAAGTATCAAAAGTAGTTTTACAAATCATTAACCTAGGAGATTAATTAGTATCTTTTTGCTTAATATTCTGAGCTAGTACATTAGCCAATCCAAAATTGAAACAAAGTATGTGGTATATTGTAGTTTGAGTGAAGAGTGGAGAGAAAAGAGAAATATGTAGCCAGTGCAGCAAGTAAAGTAGATTTCCCTGATCCTGAAGGACCAAGGAATGCCATAATCCGGTAGGGTTCTGCAAAGCCACTTATTTTAACAGTTCCTTCTTTGGACTACTGTTAACATTTGATGCCACCAGTGTCAAATCTTCCCAAACTAAATACTACTCTCCTCTTATTCTCCACCGCAATACCTATATTAGCCTGCAAATCCATTTTGGTGGCAAACATATTCTCTGCCTCCATATGCGTATATATCTATAGACTAATATATGTTTTATTTTATTGATTAGAACTAGGTAGGGTTGTATAATTGCATAGTTCATTATGGCACTGTATGACACACGTCACTGTTTGTTGAAGGTTTTGTCATAGCAGTTATTGAAGAGCACTCTGTATTTTATCTAAATGGATAATCACTGGGTTTTTTTCTTTTCCTGAAAGTGGGTATGTTTGGCAGAAATTCACATCTTCATACATTATTTGTTGATGTTTCAGAAGTACACAGCGCGTGTGCTAAACGATAAAATGGTATCTTATATAATTAGATGATATAAATTATATATGAAGGTTATTTATGCGTGCATAGTAAAATATAAGAATTTATAAAGAAAAAGATTTAAATATGTTTTATGTTTAATAAATATTTAATTTTTGTGTTTGTTATTTAATAAAATTTTGTTTTGAATTACATTTTTAATAAAAAATAATTTTATTTTTGGTCTTTTGACATTTTTCTTTAATCTATGATAAATTTCATTTGTAATTATTCGAGACTAAAATAAATGCTAATTTATCAATTAATAAACATAAAATTTATTATTTTTATTAGCAACTAAAATAAAATATCAAAGAACAAAAATAAATTTATTATTTTACTAAGACTTCAATGCAAAACAAAAAATTATTAGGAGTATTTATTAAAAATAAAAATATATTTAAGTCATTGAAAAATGAATGATTTTATTGGATTTTTTTATACAGCTGATTTTATCGTATTTGAAACTTCATTTTGTACGATAATATCATAAAGATAGATTTATAGATCTCCAACGTGTTAGATGTTATATAATTTAAAGAAACGATAATGACATTTTTTTATAGTGCATTCTTTAGTAGGACACGTATACAATTCATCCAATAATAAATAATAAATAAATAAATGGGTCAAAGAGTGTTCTTGTAATTTTTGAATAATTTATTCAATGTTTCGATGTTTTGGCAAGCACATAAATTAATTATTGTAAAATTATTTTAGCTTAATAAAAAAATCTCAATTTCAAGTTTTAAATATATAATTATATTTAATACTTAGAATCAAACAAGATTGTTGTGGTCACCAATAGTTACAGAAATTGAATGATGAAGTCCATGTAAATACAATTTATTTATAATCATGATATTAACTAAGTAAAAGAACAAAATATTAATGAGTTGATAATGCAATTTGTCAACTTACGTCTTGATGAAGAGTCAATACTAGAAATTCTTTTATTCACTAGAAAGAAGAAAAGAAAAAAAAAAAAAATATATATATATATATATATATATATATATATATATATATCTTCCCTCCACAAAAATATTATTACCAATCATTTGATGAGGTTGCACTAATTTTATTGTATATGTATTTTATCAATATATTTTGACGGTGGATAGTATAACTCAAAGCTCAAACAGAGTACACAAAAGAAAGTAAAAAAGAAAAACAGAGCACAAACAGAGCAACTGTGCAATTCGATGTAGATAGAGATCATACAATAATCCTACTGACAATTACTGACAATGGTGCATATGCAGCAATTATAGAGCTAGTTGACCAACGCAGCTATGCATGACTATCACAACGTGAAGGTTTGAAGCAATTTAGTGTTGATTGAAGCAGGAAACCAATCGCAATTAAACGAAATAATGAACGATGAAGCTCAAAAGTAGTGTAGAATGCACCACGTCCACACTATTGTACTAGTAAATTCTGGCCATTCCAATCTCTGACATGACATATTGATAGGCACTGCTTTCAGTCCAGATCTTGCACAAATCAACACTTTACTCTATTATTGGAGAACTATTTAATCCTAGACTAGACTTTTAAGTTTTAATCATGAAGTATTCACATTTAATCTAGCTAGTTACATGCTCTCAGTCTTTGATAGCTGTTTCGGATTTTTTTTATTTATTATTATTGCATGTTTCGGATTTTCTTTCTTTAAATGGGTTATTTATTTTAGAAAATAAAATAAATAATCTCAGTCGTCGTTGATGAAAAAAATTAACAATTAATATTTTAACATATTCATACTTTTAGATTATATTAAACACAGTCGTTGATATTAGAATCCATAGAAATACACTAAACATGTTTTCCTGTAAGTTGAGTAACTTCCATGAGAAGATAAAATATATGTAATATCATTGGGATATAAAATATAAAGCAGTCTTTTGCCTCAATTTCCAAATGTATTTCTTAGAAAATTTAAAAGTTAAACATTTATAGCATAAAATAATTTTACATAATCAATCAAATAATAAAAATTATCGTTAATGTAACTTATAATTTATCCAACATAAACATTTGTGATTCTTAGATAGTCATATACTTAATGGTTTGAACTGATGCACAAACGAAAATCAGATGCAAAAACATTGACTTATTATGATTAACAGATCTTATTGTCACAATTCTAAAAACAAATTTACATCATTATGTCTACAATATTATATTGCAATTTTTTTGTCTTGAGACGATATGGATGCTGAGCTTCTTGCTATTCGGTCATGATTCACGTATTTGTGTGGACAAACTTTTCAATACATACTTATAAATAAGAAAATAAACACACGAAAAAGTGAAATAAATTAAATTCCTCTCATAAATTAAATGATTTATATATCCTAGCTTCAGAAGAAACTAGGTAAAGTTTTTGAAAAATTAAGATGTATAAATTAATTTTAACTTATGAGAGAATCAGTAGTTTATTGAGAAATTTAACACTAAATAGACATCTTTCTGCAAATTGTAGACTTTCCTTGGCATCTATGAAACCACAACACAGGTGATGTCGATGATCTTTTGTTATACCGAAGCACCAAGAAAAGAAGCAATCTGTGAACTAATAACAAAATAACCAATGCTGTTAAGTCCCACCATTTGCCATGATTCAACGGGACACCAAATAACAATGTTAGGACTTGCTCCCCAGTTACTTTTGGGTCCCCAGGTAGAAGAGGATCAAATTCAAGCCCCAGCATTTCATTCTTGAACTGTCCCTGTAGATGAATATAACATGCCAGGGTTTTATTATTATTATACAGCAAAATGAGGGATTTGACCATATCAACTGTCAAGAGTATCAGACTATTATAAGTAATTGGAACTTATTTTTTACTTTCTTACTTTGTACATTCCATGCTTTAGAGGACACAATCCAGGTTAGAAGGTATACATCAGGAATATAATGCTACATCCAAGGGTGTTTTATATTTTGTTTCACTCTGAAAAAACGTGATTATATTTCCTATTTTTAATAATAATTTCAAAATAAAAATATGGTGGCATTGTTTTTTTTCTTATGTGAATATGGTGGCATTGTTAATAATTAGAGCTAAAAAGGTTTTACATTATCAACTAATTTAAGTATAATTTTTTTAAAAATTATTGTAAAAGTCAACAAAAACTTATATTATAGGTAAAGGTAAATTTATGATTAAAAATCGATTTAAGTGCATGGATATGTTTTGTTATTATTATTAAGACAAACAAGAAATAACATAAAAATATTTTTTTACTAAATGATCATTTTAGTTTTTGAATATATAAACGGATGATAATATAATTCCTAAAGAAAAGAAAATCGAATTTAATCTTTCAATATGTAAAAAAGTAAAACAATTATGTCCTGTTAATAGGTTTTGTGATACCAAAATAAGAATTGTAACACTTTTTATATATTTATGAACTAAATCAGAATTTTTTTCCTTTCAATAACTGAATTGTCAATGATAAATTTAGAAACCATAATTATTATTTACCCGAACTTCTTATTTAAACCAACAGTCCATCCGTTAAATTAAAAAAAAAAATGATATTGTACCTGCACTGCCCATGTAGTAAAGCTGAGGTATGACATGGGGTAGCGCCAAAAGAACTTTGGAATGTCATGCAGTGGTCTGAATAATTGGGAGGACATCATCATGATAACCTACAGCAAACAATTCAATTAAAATAATGATCCAGTTCTTACAAGTTACAATCACTCATACGAAGAACAGAGAAAAGTAATTGCTTACAATTACACCAGTTCCTGTTCCTAAGCCCATCAGCACATTGGGGACCACTGAGGCTACAACCATCATGCAGCACTCAACAACGGATATGCAGCAGAATAAGTTGATACAGAAAAATGCAAAATTTGTTAAACCCGGATGAAGTTGCACCATGAAGTAAATGATTATTCCAGAGGAGAGAGATGTTAGAACAAGGAAAGGGAATGATGATATGATGTTTGAAACAACAAATGCAGCCTCTCCATAATGCCCTTTGGACCTTTCACCATAGAACACCTGATTTTTTGTTTTGATTAGATACAAAGTAGCATATATATTGTATGGATTTGGTATCTTTTGGAGTAAAATGAACTATTGTTTTACCCACCTTCAATTCTTCAATGAAAAATGGTAATCCTCCACGTGACAAACAAATATTGAACCCATAGATGAATGATACACACTTTCCTCTATCCAATATTGAGTTGTTGCCGGTGCCAATATGAAAATAGAGGATGCCAACAGTGATTCCTACCAGCATGTAGAATACTATCCTCAGCCAGTAGTAACCAATATCCCTAGTCATGTTTACGAAAGATCGCTTGGTCAATGTACACAATTGCTTCCACCATGTGGCACTGCTACCTGTGTTGGGCTTAATTTTTTGCTCTTCCTACATATTTGCATCTCTTGGATCAGTAAGATATAGAACAATTTTCATATGCTTTTTTTTTTATAAACCAAGGTGGATTGAAACTTTACAACAATGCAAGAGATCCCAATTAGGTTGACACCTCAAAGGCAACTGTTGGGAATTATGCTTCATTTTAACTGATTATGTAGTTGGTAAACAATATACCAGTTTTACAAAAACAGATAAAGGCAAGATAATCAAGGTAGAATTTGTTTAAAAAGCAAGTTATACTATGAATACAAAAAAAGGAATAAGAAACTGTTACATTAGGTTTCAGGTGTTGAATTCTTCTTCTCGCACTGATCATTAGCCCTGAACCTTTATAATTTCGAATGAGTGTCTCTCTAATCTCTGCTTTTTTTGTTCCCAGTGCTGATTTTGATGAAGATGGCTGTCAATCAGGATATTGAAATTCACATTTAGAAGCATTGTCATTTAACAAAAAAAAAGTTGAAATAAAAAGGCTCCGAGATGCAAACCAAATCTAATTGTGCTCTTGCTAGAGCTGAAGTAAGCAGGTCAAAGTCCAAATTGATACACAGAAGGAAATGATCTGAAGGATTTCTTCTAGAAGGACAGGGTAACCCTGCATCAGCAAAAAACTATTCCCAAACTTCATTTAGTGACTCAAAATTTTCAACTAACTTTATTGAACTCTTTTTGTTTGTGACCAAGTTGTTTACCTTTAGAGCCATGTTGGCTTCTCCAAAATAAACAGTTTCCCCACTTGAGAGCAAAAGCAAATCATCAAATAGATCAAAAGTTTCACTACTGGGTTGGTGAATGGAGCAGATAACTATCTTTCCATTGAGAGCAATGTGGCATAGAGATTGAATGACATAGAAAGCTGAGGCACTATCAAGTCCAGTAGTAGGTTCATCAAGAAGTAAGACATGGGGTTGTGTCAGAATCTCAAGGCCAATGCTAAGTCTCTTCTTTTCACCATTACTGATACCCCTACAATGCCAATTTCCAATCCTTGTATCTGCACAATCTTCCAGACCCATTTCCATTATTGTTTCTTCCACCACTTTGCTTCTCTCTTCTTTGCTCATTTTAGAAGGAAGCCTCATGTTTGCAGAGTAAGTTAGGGTCTCTTTTACAGTCAAAGTACCCAAGAAAAGTTCCTCTTGTGCAACGTAGGACTGAAAATTCAAGAAATAATACACATAGCCACTTATGTCATCATGTGGATATTTCAAAGTAAACAGAGGGAAAGGATAAATCATAAAGCTATTACTATCACGTGATTAGAATCATCTGGCTTTCTTACCACTTCCTTGGAATACAAGTTTCTCTTCCCATTGATTAGAATGTTCCCGGTTACAACAACATTTACAGGAAGTCTTCCTACAGAAGAAAAGATAATGATATATGAACACTACTATATCTTTCAAACATTATCACTCATTGTGTTTTGTTTATTTCTCTTCCTCTCATATCATATCACAACATTTGGTTTGTTTTGCGAAAGTTTATATAATAACCGTTTAGACTCGTACATGCAGCCCATACTGTAACATATCAACCTCTCATAATTCATTACAAAATGCTTTTTTATATACTTTCATTTATAGTAACCATTAGATGTAATTTCAATGGCTAAGATCACTGCTGCAGAGGCAGTACCGCGACAGAGGATCCAAATACTACACGCAAAGCCAGAAACACATTAGGGTCTCACAATTAACTTTTTAATTGAACCAATACATATAAATTGAATGTTTTAATTTATTTTTCTCATTTTCTCAATTCGTTTTTTTTAACTTTTTTTTATGGTGAAAAGGGAGTATGAAATTTCTTAATTTCAGCTATTGCTATAAAAAAACTGTTTGAAAATAATCAATTTGTTTGAGACATTTGCTAAAATTAGCTACAAAGCTTTTTCTGTGAAAAATAAATTGTTTTATGCACCTAAAAATTTGAAGCTTGTGAAAAACAAAACAAGATGAGGTATGTTAATAACAAACTTTTTAACTAATAAATCATTATATAGTTTTAGATCACCACGTATACAAGGTCTCAACTAATTCAATTTATGCATCTTCAAACCAAACATAACTAAGATTTATAATTTAAAAAAAAAAATAGGTAATAAATTTTTCCTCTAGCACACTCTATACTATTTATTCAAAATGTCTACTACATCAATTATTATTTTTTTACATAAATATATCCTTATATATGAGTTATTTTATATATGAAGAGCATTTTGAGAATTTTACTTTAACTATTCAAATGCATAACAAAAAAAACAAAAAAAAAAAAATCAAACCCACTAGGTCAGTCTAGTGATAGGAATTTGGGGTACTGTGATGAAATTATAAGTTCAAAACTCATTGTAATTATTTTAAAAAAAAAATAAAACACGTAAATATATTAATGATAAAAGAGATTAAAAGAATTAAAATTAACACGAATATTTTAAAAATAATAAAATATGTCTCATTAATGTTGAGAGTAATTTTGAAGAAAAAATATAAATTTACGATCAATTTAATGCTATTACCTAAATTCCTTGATCCTGAATTAGTAATCAAGTCTTTTAAAAGTGCCAAGAGAGTAGTTTTCAACAGATTTTAACTAATATACTTCTTCCATCCCAGTTTTTTTATACTGTAAGGTTTTAGCAGAGGAACTAAGAGATGCATTTTTTAATTTAGATTTAATCAACATTATTATGCAACTTTTTATGTATTATTTTTCTTTCATATTAATTAGAGTATCACCCATCTATACTTTTTGAGTATTTTTTTCTATAATAAATGATTAAGGATATAATAAGAAAAAATATGTCAAAATAAAACAAAAAAGAATGCTAAGACATCAAAAAAAGCTTAATTAACAGATAGAACAATGTGCTAAAAGAGTGTGTACGTTGCGGCCATTGAAAACAAACTACACATATATTGTAGTAGAAGAATTCAGTTTTCATAAGAAAGATAGTATAAGAGACAAAAAAGGGAGAGAGAAACCAGCCAATGAGTCGAGGAGGGTGGTTTTGCCAGAGCCAGAAGGACCCATGACAGCCATGATCCTACCAGCTTCAGCATAACCAGTTATTCCACTAAGAAACTTCTTCTTGTCCTCCAAAAAACGGTGCTGGACGGTTATATCTTCCCATAACATCACCATCGTCACCATATGATAGTATAGCCTTACTAGCTACAAATTAATTATATTGGAGGAGTATTATGTTGTATAATTTTCTTCTCTCCCTCGTTTTCTATATATATCATAATAATCCGTACTTAAAACGCGTGGGATATTGCATAATAATATGATCTGGCTTTGTACGTACACGTGCGTTATGTGATAAAAGACAAAAGAACTAGAAACAAGAAAATTAAAAGCAAGTAGTGTTGTTTGAAACATGAAAATGAAACCTACCGCAATTAAACGAAATAATGAATGATGAAGTTCAAGAGTGATGTACAATGCTCCCCGTCCACAAATGTCACATGATACAAACCTGTTTTAGTTCAGATGGGACAATTTAAAACTTTTCTTCGGCAGCTATACCAATTGTTGGAAAACCAACTAGATAAATATTGGAGAGATTTACACTGAATAGTCGTACAAGTGAAATTAGACATTACACTTTAATCCAAAACATTAAAACTTAGGTTTATGGGTTTTCTTCTCACTTATATAATACTCAATTTTTTTTATTTTTATTCTATGTGAGGCTTTTACCTCACACTTGTAATCCGACAATAATAGCTAAAAAGGGTTCCCTTTATTCAGAAAATAACATTGAATATATCTACTTATATGTTCTATCGCCTTTTATTACATGTGTTTTTAGGGGTTTTAGTTTATTTTAAAATAAATAAATATTAACTACTTATAATATGAATAATTAGAAAAAATTGTAGTTTAAAATAAATAAATATTAATTTAGTAGTATTTTTATAATAATATTCTCATTTATATCACCTAAATATTTAAATAAATTTATAACTATATTTTATTTTTCAATAAAGGTGTTTGTCAAAAGTACCTTATTATCATGATTTTATAATTGATATTTTTCATGAAAAAATATATTTAACTTTAAAAATCAAATAATATAAGACAGATGTACTATGATGTATCCTAATGCCTAATGGCAAGAAATATATATAAGTACAAATAAGTAAGTCAAATAAATTTGATTGAGTTGTACAATAACACTCCACAGATCTAAAAGACTGAAGTTGTCATGTGAGTTAAGACAAATATTTCGTTTGGTTGGAGCAATTAATGGAAATAGTAGTTTGAGAGAAGGAGAGGAAATAGAGAAAAAGGTTTGAAATTGAGCATGTTTAACAAAGAAGAAACATCAAGAAAAGAAATTTAAAGTAAATGGGTATTATTATATAAAAAGTATTCCCACGGTGAGAAGTGAGAGGAATCAGATTGAAAGTGTGAAATATGAAGAGATAGTAACTTATAATATGAATATCCAAATTTATTCTTTCATTATGTCTCTCAGTCGTGCGATGAGTCTTCTCTGAAAAACTTTTAATTTACTCCCATCTTTGTCAAGTCTATGTCAATTAAATACTCCACCCTATAGGTGAGTAACTAAAATTCATCCTTGATTTCTATTCTTTTTTTATTCTTTTTTCTCCTACTCCTCTCTTTCTTATTTTTACACTATTTCTTTCTCAGGCTGCCAATTTGGTCTGGCTCAAAGGGTTTGGCTTATAGCCCACATGCGCTAAGGCCCAAAAACCCACAGGATCAAAACTCTATATATTTTCCACAGGACTAAAAAACTCATAAAGACATGTGGGCTAAAATCGACCCATGAACCCTAAGTTTCAATATATTGACCTAGCTACTTTTTTAATGCCTAAAAAAACATTCAACTAATAAGATATATAGGGTTATCAAAATAAAAGTTTGCAAAATGTACCTTTCATCAATTATGAGGGACCATATCTTTTAATAGCATTG
>CM023959.1:28091518-28108960 GCA_013407115.1 Glycine latifolia | reverse complement strand
ATATATATATATATATATATATATATATATATATATATATATATATATATCATCTCTTAAGCATCCATCTAACTTTATGACATTATGACATGTATTAAAAATACTTGATCTATGAGGATTAAATTATCCATTTATATAACCATTTCATGGTAGTGAAAATTATATTGACTGAATGTCAAACACTAAACCTAGCCCAGGATTGTTGTTGAATCAATATTAAAAGTCTATATGTTGATATTTCTTTTCCTACGTCTTTTATCCATTTACTAACAGCGAAACTAAGTATATATATTTTATCAAAGTAATGTTTATAAGTTTATTAAGGAGACAATATCCATTCATTTGTTGCCAATATCTTTTTTTTATCCGACGTCAAGAGTATTTTAAATATTACAAAACACTACTAAAAATGTTTAGTTTAATTGACTTAGTATGATACGTAAATTGTTGTAAATCTCTTGGTATCTGTATTTGACTCCTATAGATTAAAAAATATATTAAAAAACACAAATCAATCATCATCTCATGTTCGTGTTATGTGCTTATGAGCTTATCTTTTTCATCATTTTTATGCTTAATGAGATGAATTTATTTACAGATTTAAATAAAAAATGCTTAATGGCTCTTCATATCATTAAAATTCTGACAGTTGATTAACATCACCATATTAAGATATTATATTGCAAGGTTAGGGGACATAAGACCCTCTTGAGATGATAATGGATGCTGAGCTAGTTTCCTGGAAGAGATAGATGGTTTGTTACTGAAAAAACATCTTCCTGCAAAGTGAAAACTTTTTTTGGCATAGAACCACAGCTTAGGTGATTGAGCTCTTTTGACAAACCGAAGCACCAAGTAAAGAACCAATCTGTGAACTAATAATAAGGTAGCCAATGCTGATAAGTCCCACCATTTGTTATGATCCAATGGAACCCCAAATACCAATGATAGGACTTGTTCTCCACTAACTTTGGCATCTCCTGGCAGCAAAGGATCAAATTCAACCCCCAGCATGTCATTCTTGTATTGTCCCTGTAGTTGAAAACAACATGACAAAGGTATTAATTGTAGAAAGCACAATGTTATGTTTATTATATGTACTAGTGTATTCTTATTTTTGCCTTAGTATTGATTTAATTTCCAAAACACTTAACATTGTACCTGCACTGCCCAAGCAGCAAAACTGAGGTAGGACATGGGATAGCGCCAAAAGAACTTTGGAATGTCAGGTAATGATCTGAATATTTGAGAGGGCATCATCATGAAGACCTGCAACCACAATCAAATAAATTGATCATCCAGTTCTATTAAATGTTACGTTAAACTATTCACTTGGTCCTTATAGTTGTCTTCATTTTAAGTTTTTGTCTTTATATAAGAAAACTGTAAGATTTAGTCCCTTTAATGTTTTTTGTGGCAATTTATCTCTGCCAAAAGATTGTTGTAGCAGTCTTACAGCGTTAGAAAATGTTATCTGGTGTTAGCAATAAGGATCAAAACTTAACTTTTATGTATGTGTAAGGACTAAAACTTGCAGTTTTGTTGTATAAAGACTAAAAATGAGAACTACTAAATGAATAGTTTAACCTAAATGTTATTATTTCACAAGCTGAGAAACAGGGTTTTCTTACAATTACACCAGTTCCTGTTCCTATGCCCATCAGCACATTGGGGACCACTGAGGCAACAATCATGATGCAGCACTCAACAACAGATAGGCAGCAGAATAAGTTGATACAGAAAAATGCACAATTAGTCAAACCCGGATGAAATTGCACCATCAAGTAAATGATTATTCCGGAGGAGAGCGAAGTTAGAACAAGGAAAGGGAACGATGATATGATGTTTGATACTACAAATGCAGCCTCTCCATAATGCCCTTTGGAACTTTCACCATAGAACACCTGATTTTCATTGTGATTAGAGATACAAAGCAGAATGAAAGTATGAATCTTGTATTGTATCTTTTTGAGTAAAAAGAACCATTATTTTTACCTTCAATTCTTCAATGAAAAATGGTAATCCTCCACATGACAAACAAATCATGAAGCCATAGATGAATGATACACACTTTCCTCTAGCCAAAATTGAGTTGTTGCCTGTGCCAATATGAAAAAAGAGGGTGCCAATGCTGATTCCTACCAGCATGTAGAATATTATCCTCAGCCAGTAATAACCAATGTCCCTAGTCATGTTTAGGAAAGATCGTTTGGTCAATGTACACAATTGCTTCCACCATGTAGTACTGCCACCTATGTTGGGCTTAATTTCTTGGTCTTCCTACACATTTGCATCTCAAAGATCAGTAAGATATCATAGAACAATTTGTTTAATAAAAACAAGACAAAAAAGGGGAAGATATAGTATTTTTTTTTAAATTGTCTGTTGCTCAAAATGGATTGATGGATTTAGTTAATTGGATTCATTTTTCAAATATTCTCCAAAGGATGTCTCAGGAAGGAACATAATTTTCCTATGCTTCATCCTAAGTAATTTTGTTATCTGTAAACTGGTAAACTGGTTTTCTGATGCAGATAAATACAACATATGGAAGATACGATTTGCATTAAGAAAGAAACTTAGGGTATGAATGATAAACACTGACAAACAAAAATATTACATTGAGTTTCATTTGTTGAATTCTTTTTCTTGCATTGATCATTAGCTTTGAACTTTTGTAACTCCCAATGAGTGTCCTTCTGATATCTGATGTTCTCATACCCATTGTTGAATTTGATGATGTCTGTCAATGAGAACATTAAAACTCACATTCAAAAGCATTTCCAGTTGAAAAATAAATAAATAAATAAGTAAAAGCTTCAATATCTCATACATACCAAACTTAATTGTGTCCTCTCTAGTGCTTCAGTAATCAAGTCAAAGTCCAAATTAATACAAATAAGGAAATGATCTGAAGGATTTCTTCTAGTAGGACAGGGGAACCCTGCATCGGCAAAAAACTTTACCCAAGCTTCAATTAGAGACTCAAAATTTTCAACCAACTTCATTGAACTCTTTTTGTTTATGTGGTCAAGTTGTTTACCTTTAGAGCCATCTTTGCTTCACCAAAATAGACAGTTTCCCCACTTGAGAGCAAAAGCAAATCATCAAACAGACTAAAAATCTCATTACTGGGCTGGTGAATGGAACAGATTACTATCTTTCCATTGTGAGCAATGTGGCATAGAGATTGAATGACATAAAAAGCTGAGGCACTATCAAGTCCAGTAGTAGGTTCATCAAGAAGTAAGACATGGGGTTGCGTCAGAATCTCAAGGCCAATGCTAAGTCTCTTCTTCTCACCATTACTAATACCCCTACAATGCCAATTTCCAATCCTAGTATCTGCACAATCTTCCAGACCCATTTCCATTATTGTTTCTTCCACCACTTTGCTTATCTCTTCTTTGCTCATTTTAGAAGGAAGCCTCATGTTTGCAGAGTAAGTTAGGGTCTCTTTTACAGTCAAAGTACCCAAGAAAAGTTCCTCTTGTGCAACGTAGGACTGAAAATTCAAGAAATAATACACATAGCCACTTATGTCATCAAGTGGATATTTCAAAGTAAACAGAGAGAAAGGATAAATCATAAAGCTATTACTATCACATGGAATTTGTTTTTAGCATTATCTGGTTATCTTACCACTTCTCTGGAGTACAAACTTTTCTTCTTCCCATTGATTAGAATGTTGCCGGTTACTACAACATTTGCAGCAAGTTTTCCTGTACAAAAATGTGAACAATCATTGCTGATCACCAATAACACTAAGAAAAAACACCACAAACTATCATCTTTTGATAACACTTATCTCCTCAATAAAAGCATAATTTTCAATTGTTTTTTTGCTTTTTTTGTTGTTGATCGAATGGATCACACCCTTTCTATTTAAACGTGATACTAACCCTTTAGGCTAACTGTTTATATATTGCAATTACGACAAATAACAACCCATAATCGGTTCATAACAGTTGGTTAAACGGGAACAAATAAGTTGAGCGCTAAACTAGCAATTTTTTCTCTCACCGAGTGGGTTACGTACATAATTAGCTTTGGTATCTGAGTTTAATGCTCGATTTCACAAGATATTTTGAATTTTACACGAACAAGAAAAAGAAGGAAGTGATTATTCTGCTTTAATGTGAAACAGTTTTCTCTCTAATATTCAATTACAAATCATTTGTTTATGACCTTTTAAGGTATCATTATTTGTGATTAAATAATTGGATAAAACTATTTTACACATGTAAAAAACCCTAAGGATCATAAATTCAGCATCTCAAATGTGTGGAAATTCAAGTAAAAATTGTAGAAGAAAAAAAAAATAGCGGAGTGAGGTAGGAATTGATAAATTAAAATAAAGATTTGTTACTTTGAATTAAAAAATTCAAATATAAAAAGGGTGATTCCTAATAAATTATTGAGTTTTCTCTCATAAAACTACAGAATTTTATTCAAAAGCAAAACTAATTACAAGATGAATATCTTTCCCATTATACTATAGACCTAAAAACTACTCGAACTCATTATTAAAAGTTCAAACATAAGCTAAAATATTAAAAGTCAAACAAATTAATAATAAATACTTAAGTCTAATATAAAATATATCTAATCTATTCTTTTTCAAGTAAAGTTCTATATACATATATATATATATATAAGAGTAGTTCTTCATCACTTTATGTTAGTGTATAACTTTTTTTTTCTCTTTTTCTATTGTTAGAAGTGGTTGTGGTTCTAAACTATTAGTAGAAAATGTTTTTCACACATTAATTTCGCTCTACATCCTCTTTTCATTACTTTTGTAAACGATAAGATACGCTTTGTTTATATTTTGATCAACACTTCACTATATTTGGACACAACATTTTTATTTTAGAAACTAAGAGAATGGATTGATAATTAACATACTAATGTATGGATTGTACTCAAGATCATTTAGTTTTGTTAATTACGCAGCATTACTGTTGCACTATTTGTACACTCTGAAACAAAATTAAGATGAAAAAGAAAATTTATTTTCTCTTATATGTATCTAATGAAAAATTCCTAAACAGAAAACATTTGTTACAATGAAAAATGAGAATAATGAATCTAAAAAAGTTTGACATGATTAAAATATAAATTACATGACTTTTTTAATTTAATGTTTTGACTACTAACTATTTCTAATCCTAACAATCTATGAATAAATATATGTATACACTATATATATATATATATATATATATATATATATATATTGATTGTTGAAAAGTTTTCTTAATTGTGCATGATTACTCCTAGCATGTCTTACTTGCTGTCTCTTTGTGAGTTGTTTTAATTGCAACATCAAGGTGGTAATTTTATGCCCAAAAAAAGAAGAGTGGCTTAATTAATCTCACATCACAAGATATAGTTTAAATAAAACTTATTTAAAGCTTGAACACTCTTTGCCTTATAAGTCAATGTCAATTTTGTGGGATTAAATAGAACCCTTGACCCAAATTCAAATATGCACCAAAATCCATTCTAGTTCCATAATTGCAACGTCAAGGATGTTGGTTTTGTCCCATATAGTTGATTAAAATTAAATATGTACGTTCTTCTCACCCTCTCAACTGTTTTATATACATTTTTAGTATACACTAAAGTATCCATCGCATAACATGCAACCACTATACATATAAAAGGCAATAGATATATAAACGACCTTCAGTTTTCAGAATCAAGATTTTATAAAACTAATTAACTACAAAAACCATATAGATTAATACATACATACACACACAGAGAGACAAAGAGAGAGACCAGTGAAAGAGTCAAGAAAGGTAGTTTTGCCGCAGCCAGAAGGACCCATGACAGCCATAACCCTAGCAGGTTCAGCAAAGCCAGTGATTCCATTAAGCAACTTCTTGTTATTGTGTGCTCCAAAACTTGCAGGCCGCTCAACTGTTACATCTTCCCATATCATCACCATGGCTTCTGTTTTGGCCAATTCTATACTAATACTACTACTCTGTTTAATTACTCATTTCTCTGCTGCGAGTGGGTGCTATATATGTGCACTGCACTCTCGCATTCTATATATTAGGCATAACAAGGCTTTTATTTTACCTGTACATCGTGTTTAATTACTTTTAGGATGGGCAAGAAGTCCGAATTTAAAGCACCATCCAGTCAAAAATATTAATTATAGTTTAACATTTACTGCATGTGAATAATTTAATTAAATATTGACAATGTAATGATTTTTGTACTGTCATTGGATTCGATTATATACTGTTGTGTATAGTAATTTTTTTCACTTCAATACTAATTATTTTAAAAGTTACTTTTTTTTCTCGAATATAAGCATATATAAAAAATCTCTTGTTATGTGTTCTCAAATGTAAAATCTCATTTATTTATATTTTATTTGATGAGACTATTTTTAAAATACTCTCATTTAATAAGGTCAAAAACTTTTATTATATTTAATATGTCAAATTCCAATGAAAGATAATCTATCAAAAATATTTATTTTTCAATTCAAAATGACACAATTTAATTAATGAAATTAACTATTTTCTTAATAAATGTGAAGTGTATCTTTTTTTGTTATAATCGAGACCAAAGAAAATATATTTACTTATTTTTTAATTTATTGATGATGAACACCATAAAGAAACTACAGGACAAGTTCGTATATAAAAATTAAACTCATTGTAGCTAAATATGAAATGGAAGGAAAAGTTAAGTTTATAATAATCGATTAAGAAATATACTAGGTGCATATATATATATATAAAAGGAGGGATTCAGTTATTCTATATCATTTATTTTCATGAAATTTAATGGTTAAAATTAGTGATTTATTATAACTATTAAATTTTAAAAAAATTAATGATAAGAATTGTTCTTGGAATAAATGGATCCTTCCTATATATATTGAAAGAAGACTTAGGAAATCATAGTATTTTTTCTCTATGATTATCTGATACAAAATAATATATTAGTGTAAAATACTGATAATTAAAAGTTATTATGTTATTTAGTAAGGGCTTGTTTGGATGTTAGCTTCTCTAGAAGCACTTCTAGAAGAAAAAAATAAGAAGAAAAAAATGAAATAAGCTTTTCCATAAGCTAAAATAAATATTCCATTAGTTAATTTGTAGATGTCATCTCATCTTTTAGAAAAGTTACATTGGTGAGCTTCTACAAATTAGTTAATGAAGAGCTTATTTTTACTTATGGAAAAGTTCATATCATCTTTTTGCTCTTATTTTCTTCTTCTAGAAGTACTTCTAGAGAAGCTTACCCAAACAAGCCCTAAGTGATTGTCTAAAAGCAACAAGACCGAAGAGAGATGTATGTATTGTAATGAGACCAATAATGTATACACGTAAATGCTGCCAGGTACGATAAGTCAGTATGGGTTTGTAATTTTGCATGTATTAAGACAGTTGTCTGGATCGTCTTTATTCGTTGTCAGGCTATTTAAGAGCTTCTCTCGACCAGCCAGCCATGCAGGGTGTGTGCAAGGTTTTGATTTCTCCACTCCATAGGCATTTAATTAATATCTGATTGAAGAGATTCATGAGAATTGATAAAATTTAAAATTAGAATGATAAAATGATGGTGAAAATGTTTTCTTTCGCCCTAAGGGTGAAAGGAAAGAAAAAAAGTGAAATTGCAAAAGAAAGTGGGTTTTGCAAAATACTTAACGTATGCTTAAGAAAGAAGTATATGTAAATGGATAGAAAAGAGGGATAGGAAGATAAAAGAAAAGAAGATATCCAAAGTTATAAATGTGATCAAATGAATTAATGAGAAATGGAAAAGGAAATCAAAATAATGAAATGGAAATAAAATGATGAAGGAAAAGTAATATTCCTTCTCAAAATACGAAAATATTAGATAGTTTTAAGTCATCAAAATGTTCATATTCTCAATCAATTTATATGATATATTTACAATTTTTAATTTAAAAAAATATAATTAAACCAGTTAATTATATGGCATATAAAAATTGGTTGAGACTATAAATCATACGAAAGTCTAATACCAATCTCCTAATAATTTCTCATTGTAAAGAGGCCAAAATGCAAGTCTAACATTTCTACCCCTCTTCTTAGTTTTGGTTTTTAGTGTATACTCAATCCTGTGAAAAAAATCAGTTTACTTAATATTACTTGCTTTTTATGACATGGGAAAGGGATGTTAAGTGAGTGGAAGATTTGTTCAATGATCAATCATTAATGGTATCAATATACGCAAGATTGTAAGCTATTTCTATCCTAGCTACTTGCTGTCAATTATAAATCAAGTGTATGCGAGTCCTAACAATGAATCGAGGAGTAGGAATGACAATGAGGCAAGCAGACAGACACAAGTAGTAGCTACTCATTGTCCCATGTTACCCTCGAAGTACGATTTAGAAATTACTTGCAGATTTGTTTGATATATGTGGATATCCAAGGAAATTTGTGGACTCCTAAAATTTAATATATATTGTGAGCTTTATACAAATAGGCCGCAAAGATCATAATAAATTTATAAATTAAAGAATTGTAAAAAAAAAAAAAAAAAGCGCTTTAACCATTTTTTTAATTGTTCTTCCAATTTTTCTAAAAAAATATAAAAATTTACTTTTTTTCCCATGTAAAATATTTGTCATGTTACTAAGGGGAAAAAAACTATTCAAATTATCTAAAAATTACTTTTCTAACTTATAAGTTCAAATAAAATTACACTTCAAAGCATAAGTTCTCTATAGGAATATCTATATAAATAAAATGGTATTTAAGTAAATATACATTAGTGGGTAGCATGTAGTATGATGTCCATCCCTGCCTTGATTACAAATTGACACAGAGAAAATATATTTAAATTACCTCTGGGTACCTATTTAGACATTCATTTTCTATTTGTGGTTGATTTTACCTAATATATGTAGAGATTTTTTCGTCATCCCCAGCGGAGAGGATGAAAATGTCTAAAAAATCGTATGCATTAGCAATGAAAAACCTTATGTATGTCATAATTTGTACAAGACTAGACATTGAACAAGTAGTGAAAGCGGTTAGTATACTCATGGAAAATCCTGGTAGAGACCATTGAAATATTGTTGAGAGGATCTTTATATACACTAAAGGAACCTTAAGCGTTACATGATGTTTTGAAGGATCATAATTTGTTACCAGGGAAACTCTACTAACACTTGAAAAAGGGGTAGTAAGTTGGATCCAAATTACAAATTAAATGTTGTAGTTCTATCTACTATAGAAACTAAATACATGGTAGCTACCTAGGTATGCAAGGAAGCAATTTGGATTCAAAGACTGATTGAAGAACTTAGGCACAATTAGTAGCTGTAGAAGATTATTATGTCTTGTGATAGTCAGGGTGCCTTGCACATTACAAGGAATCTAACCTTTCATCTAGGATAAAAACACATAGGTATACAATTCCACTTTGTTCAAGAAGCAGTAGAGGAATAAAGTATGAACATTTTTTAGAAGATTCACACTAAAGACAACTTAGTATAGAAGTTATGAAAAGTTAGTCAACACTATCAATATGGTGTCAATCCTCTTATGGTATATAAGAAACATAAGCAACATAGAATGACAAGGAAGAAAGAGTGGGACAAAGATATGATTGACTCAATCAAAATTGATCTTTTAGAGGGAGAATTATTAGAAGTGAAAGTTTCAATGTTGGGTGTGTCTTCCTCTTGGCTTCCACACTTAGCTTATATAAAGGACCATTGGTGGAGTCTTTACATGCATCCCAAAATCTCTTCTTCAATTCCTTATATATTTTCTTTATTTACTAAGAAAAAAAGTTTTTCTTGAGGTTGTCTAGTTATATTCTCCTATTTTCTAGAGAGTGTTATTGTAGTCTCTTTGTATTTAGAGGAAAGTGTGTAATTTCTTTCACTTAGTGAAATTTTTATTGAATTATATGTCTTATCCTGATCTCATATATTAAATATTTTAGTTTTTTCATTTTTTATTCTTTCAAATATATTTCTAAATTTGGATTTTAAATTTAATTTGATTTAATAACCAGTTAAAAAGTTTGTTTCTCAACCATCTCAAATTACTCTTCTTTTGTCTTTATCCCTATATTTTATTTTCTTAATTACTTATTTCTTTCAATCTATCCTTTTCATTTTCATTTCCAAAATAAATTTTAATATTCTTTTACTAAATTATCAGTAATTAAAAATAAATTTGTATCATAATACAAATTATTTACTATAAATCTAAAATAAAATTTATTTGTTTAAAATATTTATTTAGTGATAACTTTAATTATAACATAATTCACATATTTAAAAAATAAGTATAATTTATACAAACTAAAATACTAATTTAACTAAAATAATAATAATTCATAATTTTTTTCAAGGCATCAAAGTAAACCATTTTCACATAAGGACTTGGATAAATGTTTCTTTCGTTAGTTTTAGTTTTAGGTCCTTCATTAGTTTAAGGGTAATATATTTTTTCGTCTAATATTTTTGAAATTCAGTTTTAATTTTAAAAAAATTGTCCATTTTTTACCTCTAATTATAAAATATACCACTTTTAGTCCTTCAAGTACTATTCTAACAATTTTTTGTTTTTCTATAAGATGTCATCTAAACTACTTTAAAAAAAACAAAAAAAAAATTATGTATTTTAAAATTAGAAGAAAAAAATAAAATCAAACTTCAAAAATTTAAAAGAATTAAAAACATATGTTATTGTTAGTTTTAGATCCTTAGTTTTTTAAAACATGCTATGGCAGGTTAATTGATGGAGCAGCGCCTCGTGGATACCAACTCTTGCATTGAAACTTCACGTGATAAATGAAGAGTTGGACAAAAAGTAGGTTTTTTGAGAATGCTGTTGATGACCCCACGGTAGACAAATTCTTAAATACTCGTATAGTAGTACTACTAATTATAGTTATGAGATCAGAGTAAAACACATTTTTAGGAAATTATAATAGAATCACCTAAAATTTAGGAATTCTAAAATTCCCGGACAACCAATTGTTGCAAACCATCACTCATTAATATGACACTCTGTTATGTTATATCACAAAACCCCCTCACAATAACCGATGCCTAATTGTCTATCATTTTCAACCCGAGGCCTACACCTCATCATTAACGAAAAGGATATTGGAAAGTTTCTTTCTACACCATTCATATCTCCCATGCACCATTCATTTATTTTTAATTTCAAAGTTATCCTTCTTCATCTTCTTGTTTCTTCTTCTTTTTCTTTCACTTTCTTCTTCACCTCATTTTCACTTCTTCTTCGTCCTTGTTCACCTCCTCTATTTGTTGTTGTTGGCGAACCTCCTTCTCCCATGGTTGGTCGTGGTTTAGTAGTTGGCTTGGCTTCATCGTCATCATCGTCGTTGTGTTGAGGTAAGTTTTTATTTTTTTTTACACCCATCTGTATGAAGATACGGATTGTCAATCCATATACTTCTTATGGATTGTTAATCCGAATGAATCATCAAATTGTCAATCCGTATATGAAGATACGAATTGCTAATTTTGTATTAAATTTATTTAGGTTTGAAAATTGTTAATTTTGTAAATATTATTATTATCCGTATAGTTTGTCGTTGAATAATTTTTTTTAAAATGTTTGTTAAGATGAACAAGGATGAGTAGATGTATGAGAGTATTATGTCTGAAGAAATTAATATAAATGAAGACATCAGAGAAGAACCTGCTGCGTTTAAAAATATTAATTGTTCAGTTGATTGTTTTGATGTCTTCAATACTTTTGAGGTATTGATATGATTTTGTATTTGTTTAAAGTAAGTAAATGAATGATTTAAGAAGATTAAACATGTCTTATCCTTTTTTGTAGGTGTTTCTTCCCGTGAGGATGTATAGCAATGGGATTGTACTGTTGCGTATGATACTGGTTTTGTAATTGTGATAAAGAGGTCTGCCACATCAACTGGAAAGAGGGAAAGGACCTCATTTATTTTAATTGGTTGTGAAATGAGTGAAAAGTATAGAGCATACAACAAAGATTTAGTATGGATGGTGACTAGCACTAGAAAATGTGTTTGTCCTTTTAAGCTACGAGCAAAACCAGTCCCAAGAGGGTGGATGGTGAAGTTAATATGTGGGACTCATAATCATATTTCGGCTAAGTCATTGACTGGACATCCATATGTTGGTTGACTAACTGAGGTTGAGAAGATTCTTGTTGCTGATATGACAAAGTCGATGGTAAACAAAGAATATTCTTCTCATTTTGAAATATCACAATGCCAACAATTGTACAACAATGAAGCAAATGTACAATGAAGACATGCATATTGTTCTTCTATAAGAGACAATAATACTAAATACTAAAATGCAACAATTAATGAAGCTACTTGAACTCGATATGTATATCCATTGACATAGACTAAAGGATGAAGATGTTGTACATGATATATTTTGGACATATATGGATGCAGTACAATTAAGCAACTCGTGTCATATGGCATTCCACATAGATAGTACATACAAAACAAATAGATATGACTTCATTTGCTTACATTATTGGTGTGACACCTATTGGGATGGCATTTTCAGCTACATTTGCCTATTTGGAGGGCAGACGTATAAACAATGTTGTGTGGACTCTTGAACAGTTTAGAGGTATTTTTTCTAAAAAGTAATGTACTCCTTATTGTTACGGATAGAGATTCAGCATTGATAAATGCAGGAAAACTTTGTTCCCTAACTCAACCAACTTATTGTGTCGGTTTCACATTGATAAGAATATGAAAGCAAAATGTAAAACCCTGATGGGACAAAAAAAATGCATGGGATTATGTGATGGAAGCAGGGGGAGTCTTATAAGTCTATGTGATGGAAGCAGGAAGACTATGATAACTGTCTTATGAAGTTTGAAATTGTTTGTTCATCATGGTCAATGTTTGTTGACTATGTGAAACAAAAATGGTTGATTCCCCACATACAAAGATTTGTAACAGCATGGACGAATAAAGTGATGCATCTAGGAAATGCCACAACTAACAGGTTTTTGAAGAACATATTAATTGTTAAAAATACGTATTTGCAGGGTTGAGTCTACTCATTGGACCTTAAAGAGACTACTACAGAATAGCCTTGGAGATCTATGTAGTGTTAGGGATGTCATGGACAAGATGCTCACCTTACAACACAATGAAATACAGACATCTTTTGAGAGAAGCACACATGTGGTCGGACATTTTTTAAAGTGACCTTGTACAAGAGACTAATTGGCATGGTGTCAAGGTATGTGTTAAACCAAATTGTTGCTGAGTTTGAGCGAGTCAATTATGTTGGCATTGACATTTCTCATTGTGGATGCATTATAAGAACTATTCATGGTCTGTCGTGTGCATGTGAGCTAGCTAGATATGTTGTTGGTAGCATACTGCTTAACACAATCCATATGTTTTGGTGGAGGCTAAGTTTTTTCAAACCAAGGTTTAGATGAGTGCGAAGTCCACATAACCAAATAGATGAAAACCATTTCCAAGCAGTTTGAAGATCTTGACATGTGGCAAAGTGACTCTAAAGAGTAAACTGCTAGAATTTTCATACCTTGATCTAACTTCCATGTGCTCTCCTCCTGAAAAGGTCAAAAACAAAAGGTGTTCAAAAGAAACCGATAACCAAACATCAAAGATCAACGAAGCGTGATCTGTCTTATTTTGAGTATATGGATGCATTACATTTCGTGCAAAATAGCAGCTCCAAACAAAAAATGGTCTGCATCATCATCTGGACAAACAAAATCGAACAGGAAGATGCAAATGTTGAATCAATTTCATCCATGCATGCAGGATGAAATTAAAAACATTGTTGATGTCAAAGTTGATGGTAATTGTGGATATCATGTAATTGTTGTCTTATTAGGTTATGGTGAAGATTCATGGTCTTTGGTACACGAACATTTTCTTAAAGAACTTGGACAATGGTCTGATGAGTATATAGCATTGTTTGGTGGCATACATAGATTTGAGCATTTAAAGCAGTCCCTACTTGTTGATGGATTATCAATGGTAAAGTTTATTATTGTCACAATGTCTTGGATAAATATTTTATTTATAATACTAATACAATTTATTGCGTGCAGATAATCATGGATAAGTGAATGGATATTACTGATATGAGTTATGTCATTACATCAAGGTATAATGTCATCCTTATTTCTATTTTTCTCCAACAAAGTATGATGTTTTTCCCTCTTATAAGTGATCGAAGCCGTATTCAACCAAATTAATGCAATTAAATGCAGTACTAGGAAGTGACCTAGGTCGTCTCTCAAGGATCGATTGACTGTGTTAAGGGCTAAAACATGTATTTGGGGGTTTTTAACAGAATGCAAGATTATCTATAAAAATAAAACCAAAATACCAAATTAAAACAGTGATTAAATAGTCAGGCCTTAGAACAGATTGCGCCTCTAATATCCTTGGTTCACGAAATATAATCTATCCTGTCTTAATCCTGGTTAGTCCAGATTAATCTACTAAGCGAAGATTAACCCAAAACTTCCCTACACAAATTAAGCAAATGCGAATTCTGTCAGACCTAATCTTCCAGGATTAAGCAACCCGAAATTGCTGAATCAATCAACTCAAAATCACTAAGCATGATTCTAATTCGAAAATCCAGAACAGAGGCCCAACAAATGAGAACCAAGCAGAACAAAAATTCAAGCACATAGAACCTCCATCAATTCGCACTCTGTCCAAGGCCTAACCCTAGGATTAACCTTCCATTAATTTGAAATTAGCAACAGAACATGAATTGAAACCCATAAACAGAAATCAAATTAAAACTTAAAAACAGAAACAAAATTGAAACCTAAAACAGAAACGAAAATAAAGGCAAAACGAAAATAAGCACATAAACGAAATTAAGTGCAGAATTGAAAACGCAATTCACTGGAAGCAAAACGAAATTAGAAACTGGAATTAGAAGCAGAAAACGAAAATAGGAAGCTATAAATAGAAACGAAAATTAGAACCCAGAAGCAAAAACAAAATTAGAAACAGAAACTAAAAACGAAACTGGAAGCAGAAACGAATTTACCCACTGAAACAGAAAACGGAAACAGTCACTGGAATTAAAATGCGCAAAACGTAGTCTGAACAGAGTCACCAACAGAAGCTAAAACCCTAAACCCTAAGAGAGCATAAAAACGTGAACAGTAGCCTCCCTCTGTTTTGGGCACAGCCCCTTTATATAATAGTGACTAAACCTAAAACGAAAA
This sequence comes from Glycine latifolia, assembly GCA_013407115.1. NCBI lineage: Eukaryota > Viridiplantae > Streptophyta > Magnoliopsida > Fabales > Fabaceae > Glycine > Glycine latifolia. The sequence goes on along the minus strand of CM023959.1, from coordinate 28,093,718 downwards.
TGGACCTTTTTAACAATTCTAGCCCAAAAATTCACTAAAGCGAAATAAAACGAAAATAAAATGCTGATGCTGGGAAAATGACGCTGACGACGTAATCCGATCTTCAAGTCCACGAATTAATTCCAAGCTCACTTAATTATTAAATTTCCCTGAAAATAAAAATTGGAATAATTAAACTTAGAAAATCCAAATTCGCTAAAATCTGAATTATCGGTCCAATTAAATCCTAAATGAGAACAGTGCGGAATATAAACTATTAAAGCCAAATTAGGGATTAAAATGAGTACAGAAAGATGAGAAAATATAGGTAAAAAGTGACTCATCAATAAGCCAACCATATAGAGATAGTGTTGTTCATCGCATTCTATGTATTGGTCATGTCTATGACAATCATTTTGTTCAGGTATAACAATGATCATCTTACTTTAATTCCATGATTAAAACACGTGTTATTAATATTTGAATGCATAGTGGTCATTGTAATAGATTTTTATGATAGATAGATTTTCTATGTCATCAAATATTTTGTTATGGTCAAGACATTGTCATTATCAAACAAAATAGCGGTCTACTCTTTATATTAGTCAAATGCACTAGTATACTAATTTGATGAGGTTGCTGTAACACCCCGTGTGCACCCGGTGTATTAACATTCATAATATCAGATTAGCGCTTAAAACTTTATTTAAATACATAGCGAAAGCATATCGAACCGAATTTCTTGATTACATTATGTATGGAACATAAAAACACATCACACAGTATCATAAAACAAGCCCCTGCTGATCCAGTATAACTCAAAGCATAAGCTATAGGCAGTTATACAAGAAAACTCAATACATAAAATCAGGAGGAATCATCATCAAATACATATAACAACAGTCCTGTACATATATACATCTCAGAGTTCAAACCACACTTGTGGTTATACAAAAGAATATGTACAGCATAACAGGTGTGCACACACACCATGTCCCCACACAGGGAAAACAAAACAAGCATCAACCAAGATACTTCACTTCACTCTTCAACTGCAGCCCATAGCCATGCAGCAACCTCTACTAGGCCCTCCTGCCCTGTGGCCACTCCTCTCTGCTAGAAGAATCACCTGTAAAACCACAGCCCCAACAGGGGTGAGATAAACATCTCAGTAAACTCAGGGTTCTTGGAGGTATTCCCTCCCCCTGGTTCACTTCCACACACACGAAGATACTAAAACCATAAACATAGCATAAAATCTCATTCTGGCTCTCATAACCAGCTCACAGAGGTACCATAACATGAGTGTCATCCACTGGACACTTTCCACATCAGAGAGGCACCGCCTCATGAAACTATATAAAACATTGCCTGAGAAAACCACTCAGGACTTCACACATCCAGATATGGCTCTTCTAAGAGACTCTCATCCCCTCGGGATACCTTCTCTTAGAGATACAACATATTTATAACCATCCTGGCCTGAGAAAGATCATCCGTCAAGGGCACTCAATTCCCAAGGCTTTCACACTCTTTCTACCTGAGGAAGATCATCCACTTAGGTTTCTCATACACTGCCTGAGAGAGATCATCCACACAGGGGCACTCATCCCTCAGGTCTTCCAGGCCAATGCCTGAGAGAGATCATCCATACAGGGCTCTCATCCCTCAGGACTTTCAGTCCGCTGCCTGAGAGAGATCATCCACTAAGGGGCACTCATCCCTCAGGACTTCCATTTCCACTGTCTGAGAGAGATCATCCATACCGAGCACTCATCCCTCAGAACATCCGATTTCACTGCCTGAGGAATATCATCCATACAGGGCACTCATTCCTCAGGAATTCATGGCACCTCCCAAGGAAGATCATCCTCCCGGGCACTCATTCCAAGGGAGTCCACAGAACCTATTCTACTGGCCAGAGAATCTCATTTAATCCGATACTATCACCGTATCCACTTAACCTCAATCACAGACCACTACCATGGTCTTTATCTCATCAACATACATAGGACACTATCACAGTGTTCATCATTCACAAGAGTCCAAAACCAATCACACCTGCGCCCACAAGTGTATCATTCTCATAACACTATCTCAGTGTCTATAATCTATGCTCAGATACTCACATCATAGCACCCTCATGGTGTTTAGCTATAATTAATCAACAACAAGCCACAATGGCCTTTCTTTCAGCAGTACACACACACATATATATGTG
>CM023959.1:28042454-28091508 GCA_013407115.1 Glycine latifolia | reverse complement strand
TATATATATATATATATATATATATATATATATATATATATATATATATCTCATACAATATCAATTTCATGGCATAACAAGCCATCACCCATTCGGGTGGTGAAACAAGAGCAAGGGAACATCCCCAAGAACGATGAGCTTACCTGGCAAAGTCGTGCTCTGTAGCTCCACTCCTTGAGCGATGGCCTGCGTCACTGACACCCGCGGTGTCAAGCCCTAACAAAGCATACAATGCATATCACAGACCATTCATCATACAAACATGCACAAGCTCATCAAGCAGTCCTCAACTACCACAAAGAAAGGAATCTCAGTCCTTTCCATGACCTCTAAGTCATCTAACTTAAGGTTCATCAAGCTCATCCATCACAAGCCCTTCCATAGACCCTCAGTGGTCTATTTTAGCTTAACCATGGCATCGGAGTTCCCACAGACTCAATACAAGCCATCCACAATGAGCTCAAAGCTCACACAACCCAACAACTCAGGGGTTTCCATAGGGCTTGAACGGTCTATATCACAAGACACTGTTCCCATAGCCTCTCAGGCACATCAAACCCATCAATAAGGCTCTTGCATGTCTTAATATCAAGTGACTCAGTCCAAGTCACACATGCACTACCTAGAGCCAAAACCAACATTCACCAAAACACAAACCAAGAGCTAATCCTTCATCCTCTCGTCATTCTAAACATATCTCTCTAAAGGACCCAGGGCTAATTCTAGCTCTATCACAAGTGGGTCATTATTCACTCAAAACCCCAACTCTTAAATCAACCAAGGAATCTCAAGTTTCTTACCTCAATGGTGACTAGAAGGGCTGGTGGACAGCTTCTCCTAGCTCAGGTGTCCAAGAATCGAAACCGTTCCTCGCCAAACTCAAGTTCCAAGGATTTCCCTTGAGAAAGGGATTCTCAGCTTAAAGGGGTTTTCAAGGGATTTAAGGGAAGGATTGTAGTTGACAACACATTTCTAACAAGATTGATGCTTTAAGGATGTGGTTTGGTGAAAGAAACAAGGTATAGGAAGCTTGGGGCACTCAACAATGGAGGAAAAGCGTTCAGAGGAAGAAGAAAAGGGTTTTTGACCAGAAAATCGCAAAAATGGCCTTATATAGGCCCCCCAGCGCGAGTCCCACGCTGCCAGCGTGGCTCCCACGCTACCGGCGTGGCATTCCAGTGGAAAATAGCTTTCTGGGGCACTTCCCACGCTACTGGCGTGGCTCCTCCAACTCCAATTCTGTCGCTAATTCTGTCGTAAAATCCGTCGCTAACGCTTTTTCTGACGGAATATAACAAATTTAAACTTTTCTTCCTTTTTCTCTTATTTACTAAACCTAGGTTATTATAGTTGCGTACACAACATGTTGATCTAGGAGAAGATTGAACATTTTATTATTGTTTATATGTTTGTAAGTTGGATATGCGTAATGGTGACAATTTTTGTGAATTGAATTATAACTTAGACATGCGTAATGAAAACAAGTTTTGTGAAAAGAATTATAATAGTCATATCTAAATTAAACGCATACATTATTCATTGTGCCATCTAAATTAAATGCATACAATTATAATAGTCATATATAAATAATTGGGATACATGAGTATATAGTCAACGAAATAATACAATCATCTTCAACCTTGTACACCACTATCTCTCCCTTGTGCATCCCTCCTTCGTCTAGATCGGACATAAACATTTTCCTACTCAATGACACCTCTAGCTAATCTTATACACTAGCCTATTATATTGTATGCATCTGTACCAGCAATAACCATCCTCATATCTATCATGTGTTGCAAGCTTTCTGCTATCTTTTGGCACACAACTTGAGACAATGATAACAACATTTTAATAAATATTGGAATATTTTATTAAAAAATTAAGTAACAGAAATATAAGTATATTATACCATTACATCTCGAGGCATCTCAGCATCAACAAGTGTTGTATAATCAGGCAACACATGTGGTGGTTCTGGTAAAGGATGATGCACCATAGAAGGATGTCTAAGAGGCTCCCCAAGTTGTGGCAGACTCTTGAATGAGTGAAATATTTGATAAAATCACTCCATATACCCGGTAGCACACTGACTAGGAAAAGTAACAAAGTCTTCAGTCGCTGCAAGGTATTGTGAAAAGTGGAGCCATCTATCATCAACCTCCTTTGTGGATGGGGATGGAGAGCTTTGAAGTTAGGGAATTGGCTGAACAAATCTTAATTGTCTTAACACCTTCTCTGGTTAGTGTCTGGCAATGTACATATCTCATCTGATATGTCCAAAAAATAGAGATATAATCTCAAATTCTTTGACACCACGATGATCAACGTATGGTGTCCAACAAACAACATTTGTTGTCAACCTATCCAACCACATAGGCTAGGTTGTCACTAGTAATGCCTTCTCACCCTTCTAACGACAGGCACATGGTTGGCTTTGATGGTAGTCCTCATCTATAATCATATTCCCAATACTTGAGAAATGTTCATAGATCCAACACCAATTATAAATACAACAATGACAAATCATATGTTAATAGTACGTAGAAAGTTTAAAAAAAATAACAATGATAAATGTCAAGAGAATTACCTGCAAAAGAGTAATATATTATGCAAAATGTTTACCATGGTGTTGAGATGCATAATTTAGATTGTCATACATATGAAGGAGTGCAGTCGCTCTCCATGAAAACCCTCCGGATTGCTGCAGGTCACAAAATACGTCCAAGAATACCACACTGATATGTGTGGCACTCTTGTAAGCAAAGATTGTGCAACCTACAAGATGCAACAAATATGCTCTAGCTGCTACAGTCCATTGCATTGACTTACATTTGAGACGATAAATGTCTCGCAGCCAAAAAAGTCAAACATATGCCTTGTGGCATTGCTGCGTCTCAGCTTCTGCTTCTTCTGGAGTGACTTCAAGCAACTCAACTAATAACTAGACTACCTCCTCTACATCTATTACATCATAGGTTAGGAAGGCACCTAATACTGGTAAATGTAACAACAATGTCACATCATCGAGGGTAATAGTGATCTTTCCTATAGGCATATGGAAACTATTGGTTTCCTTGTGTCATCTCTCCACAAAAGCATATATTAGTCCCATATCTCATATCTCCACTGAACATATAATCATATGGCTTAAGCCCATATCAACCACTAAACCTTCAATTTCAGATGCAGGCCTTCCAAATTTATGCACCTTCCTTCCATGAGAAGTCAACTTCAACTTAGCACGTTCTTGCAATTAATTATAATTAATTACGATAATTAAAATGACAAAAATATGTAAATAGAGAAATAATTAAACACATAAGTACCTCTCCTGCCCACATTCTAGCTGCCACATGATCAACATACATTGTCAACATTGATGTATCTTGAGACTCGCCTGGAAAACCCTCTAAATCAACACCTTCATCCTCCATAACTGGAATATCAAGCTCCTCAAGAGTCTCATCAGCAGCAACATCCTCAAGAACAATTGGACCTACTTGTTGTCTACGTGCCGATGATGTCTGCCTTCGACGCTGAAGGGCTTCTTCTTCATTAGCACTAACGCCTCTACCTAAGAATCTGTCTACAACTCTGCCTAAAGCCCGATGCAATCCTCTTATTCTAACTATAATCTACAAATTTTCCCAATTATTAGTCTAATACTTTAAATCAACCCACAACTTCGCCAAAGTACAATTACAAATATTTACAATTAATTTCAATTATTTTCATGACCTCTAAATCAACATGTTAATTATCGAAAGTATTCTTAAAGGTATTCTCAAAAGTATTCTAGACCTAACAAAAATAAAATAATTTTTCAAATTTCTATTTATTAAATTTAAATTGAAAAACATACATGAATTGAGCAAAAGCAAAAAAGATTCAACAATTTATAAGAATAATCCAATGATTTCTGAAAACCATTTCAATTCAATCCATAAATTCAATAAATTGTTAATTTAAAAAAAATAAAGGATGTTAATGCCAAAAAAAATAGTTATACAAAAAATTATAAAAAGATTGAAAAAATAAATAAAAAAACCATACGAATTGCTAATCCATATACTTAACACATAAAAGAATAATTTGCAGAAAAATGAAATGGAGAAACTCATGACGGCAACAACAAAAATCCAATGAAATCAACGATGAAGCAATCCTTGTTGAGATGAATGATGACACTGGGTGTACGAACAAAAACAGGATGATGCAGGTGGAGAACCGAAGAAGGAGAAGGGTGCGAGAACGATGGGAGGCGAGAAGAAGAAGAAATTGAATGATGTGTCTGTACTTATCCTTTTTACAAAAGGGCAATTTGGGATATTCAGTATATAATGTTGAGTGTATGGTGTAGGAAGAAATTCTCGTGTAGGCAATGGCCATTGGCCAATTTGGCCTATGCTAAAAGATCACATTAAGCTGGAATAACATTAACTCAATTTATGAATGAAATACTTCCTCCCATTTTGAATATTAAGAGCAAAATAGATCTTATTTGTGATAGTATAAATAAAATATGAAAAATTCAATTAATTTCACTTTATTTAATGAAATTTTCTCTAATTCAATTTTTATTTTCAGGAACCTATTTGATTGGCTTGATATCAATCATATGACTTTTAAAATAACCTATTTGATTGGCTTGATATCAATCATACGACCTTTAAAATAGAGCAAATTATTCTCATTTCAAATGTTTTCATAAAGTTGAAATCTTCTATCAAATAGCATGAAGAATAGTTTACATAATGAACTTCATTTTTAAATGAAATTGAGAAAATTAAATGAAATTAACTACCTATTTTAATCATTATAAATTATATAAGGTTAAACTAACTTATAAGTCTCTATACTTTTACCAAATTTTCAATTAGGTTCTTAAATTTTTCTTTCTTTTAATTTAATTGGATCCATGAACTTTTATTTATTTTTAAATTGGGTCTCTCGTTTAACCGTTATGAAAAATTAACCATGAAGACCTAGTTAGAACTATAGACAAAAAACCAGTGATTCTTAAGTGTGTTGTATGCACATTTGAGTCAACGAGAATTTTTTGTAAAGTTTCTATCTTTTCATGTCAATTCAACCTAGATATTACTTGAAAATTATTTGGCTTTGCACTATAATTAATACTAATTTTATAAGTTTCTCAACAACTCTTGCTTGATTTTAATTCCTTGATTATTTCACAATAAATTCCCAAAAAGCGAATTTTTCCAAAATAAAAGTTTTCTTCCACACATAATATTTAACTAATTCATTACTTCTTTATCAACATTTCAAAAAAAAAAAAACTTCTTTGTAAAAAATAATCAAGGTCAATCTAATTATCATTTTTTTCCTTTGGCAGGATGTCCCCAGAATTAAAAACCCTCAAGTCATTCTAATTATTGCAGCTCTCTAAAATGACAATTAATTCGAACTACAAATATAACAATCCACCTTCCTAACATTGTCGAGTAATTAAGAATTTCACTACGGGTAACCTTCAAATTTCACTTGCTTTGAACTCCGTGGTCATCAACTAAATGTTGATATGCTTAAAGGTTGGGGTAAAAAAACTCTAGAACTGAAATGCTTGCAAATCACCCGCATCCTCAGGAAGCTCAATCTCTTTCTAAATTAAATTCATCAATACTTACATGTTACAGCAAAATTTGGATTGAAATACATATAGCACAAATGGGAAAGAAGGAAAGGTAGGAGATTAATACACAAGAAAAGGAAGGGGGAAAAAAGAAGATTCAATCTACCTTATGACACAGGCTTGACATCCGGGACATCATCGAGAATGAAAGGTCCAAGCTTACCGGTCCTGAATAAAGTAAGGAACTTCTTGGATACCATTAACCGTGCTTCTGAAGCCTTGTGAGGTATCTTCAATGCCTCCTGGAGTGCACTAAATTGCAGGTCAATAAGGCTCTCCAGGTCACTCTCGTCTTCTACGTTCCCATCGAATTCAGTTAAAGTTGAATAGAGTGCACGCTGAACTCCCATTACAAGATCCTATTGTAGAATAAGAATAAATGAAAGTCAAGAAAAATGTGATAAATGTGGGTAAGTTCCATCATCATAAAGTGCAACATCAAATGTGAGAACGAGAAACGTAGTTTAATAGAACCTTTCTTGGTAACTTATGATGCAAGACAAAGTAGAACTAAAGAACAGATTCAGACAGCAAGTCCTTCCAAAAATCAAATTATGTGTACTTGCAGATAAACTCAAGTGTGTTGTCTTAGTTTTAACAAGACTGCTGCCATTTTTAGGAACCACAATTTTTTTGTTACTTTTCTATTAGCTTCTAACAGTTTTTCAAATAGATGGCCCCATAAGGATCATGATGGTGCAGAACATTTTGCTTTTATGCTATCAGTGGATTTTAAATCACAAAGTAATAAGCCAACATCGTTCAACAAAAAAAAGTGATGAAATAACTCAAGATTAAAACGTATGCTACAGTCAAATGTCAGAGCATCTAAAGCAAATAGATTCCTAGTGAAATGAGTTAAACTTGGGAACTGTAATTAGGACTTCATCAACCAAGGTGCAAAAATTTCTAGCATTGGTAGTTAAAACTTAAAAGCACCATATTCTATTACAGATATAAGAAAAACCACAGAAAAATGCTCCTTGTTACCTCAACATAGACCAAATCAGATCTATTTGGCAGAATTCTTCTCTTTGGCTTAAGATTTTTCAGACTATATTCAGGATTTTCCTCAGCTTCATATTCAATCCCATCTATTCTCCTGTTAATTAGGTGATTCCAGTGAAGTGGAGTCCTCCGGGTATCCAAAACTGCCAATAAGTATTGAGCAATACGTTCCTCACCTACGACTGAATCTTTGACAGACCTGTCAATGCAACAACCAAATTTAAATGACAAAATATACCAAGACATGTGCCACCAAGGATATCATGATCAGAAACCCAACAGATGCAGATGCACCACCTAGACCCATTTAAAGGTAAGTTACATGCCCCATACTCAAAAATGAGATATTCAGTTCCCAAAAACTGTTCTGGATAAATAATTAATGGTGTAAGATGAAGGACAAAAATTAAGAACTATCTATATAGACTGCTAGAGAATAGAGATGATTGGTTTAAAATATGACAAAATATGCCACATTCAAAGAACATCTAATTCACAGTCATCCCATGAACATTAGTATTGAAAAAAGAAAGAAAGAATAATTAAAGTCATTAAATCCCCTAGTGGTTTAAAACTACATAGTTTTGTTTTATTTTAACATAAAAGTTTTTCACCCATTGAAAATGGCCACCTCAATAGTTGCATTGTCCTGGAGTGCCCTTAATGCCTATTAACATTCAAGAATCAAGAGTATGAACTATGAAGTTATAAAATGTTTTTCCTTTTCATAAATGCAAAGTAATATTCACACACTAAAACCAGCCCTGTGCTTTATGTTATCATGATAAAAATTTAGAACCTCAATAATTATTGAATTATAGAAGAAATGAAATTCAGTTTTTACTTTTTTTGTGTGTGTAGATAAGGCACCAGCTGTGCAATAAGACAAAATTCTTTAACTTAAATAGAAAGTCATCGTCCAATTACTTTGTACACAAAAGAAAACAGGAAATACAGAACAAGGAAATTGATTGTGTGATATGCAAATAATTTGAACAAAAATCAATATAAAAAAAGGGACTACAATACAACTACAAGAGTTCAGCCATCAACAAACAACTTTTATATCCTACTTGTATGAAAACATTAATCACAACTTCAAAATAAAATCCACAGAAATGCAAATAGATCAGCACCATAAATCGTAATAGAATCAATTTATATAGACCTAGTTGCAGGACAAGTAAGAATTCTTCTTGTGACATATAATGCATCTGGAGAAGCATACTCATCCTTGACAGAGCCCCTTCTAACATGACTAAATTGAGAGAATAATTTATTGCCTTTATTGAATACAGACAGCCTTTCTAAGGACTGCTGATAACAAAAGAAAGAGATGATAAGGGATAGAATCTTGACGAACCAAGGAACTAGATTTAAAACTATAGGCCCTTAATCAATTAAAGGATTCTACTGAATATATAATTCATCCTATTAACAAAACAAACTAAAAAAACACTAATTAGGAGATTAGGCAGTGTCTGTTGTTGCTGTCCCACACAGGCATCTACATCAGTTCATTAAATGCAATAAAATAGTAAAGAGACAATGTGTTTGTAAGCAAAATATGAAAGCAATAAGACTACTACATAAACATTATTAGAGAAGACTACTACATAAAAATTTCAACATTCCTTTTAAGTTAAAACTTTTAATAAAGTTGACTCAGCCTTTCAAAAACAATAAATTTGACTAGCCAAAATATCAGTGAGAAGTCCTATTCATCTGATATATATAGATATAAGAAACAGAGACTATAGGTCATATCCTTCATAACATTATCTTTCTTGCATGACTCTATAAGGTAATTCATTTTCAGCCATTTACAATTTGCAAATTAGCTTGTATGCATATGGGAAACTGAGAGGAAGAAAAAATCAAATTAAAGCATAGACTCAACTTCCAATTCATAATTCACAATCCACAGAAGAGGCTTAGACTGAATCCACAGGAATCAAAGATATGGAGATGAAACAAATGGAATTTGAGTAATTACTTTTAGATATTAAAAAATAAAATAAATAAAAACATGAATTGATAATATTAAATGTCAAATGTTATTAATAACCAAAAGAATATGTAAGATAGATAATTTTAATAGATATAGTACCTGCCAGAGCCAGTTTTAACCTGTCTCTATATCTGAGATACTTGGAACCAGAACCCCTGGGGTATCTAGGACATATATGCTTGGTTTATGGCTATCTGAAACATCAGGTCAAAGTCATAGTTTAGCTATGGAAACCACCCACTCAAAATAGAAACAATGACAAATCACTAATAATAAAACAAGATGCAGGAGATGGATAGAATATGCACTGTTTTCTTTCTAAATTCTTTTTGCAAATAATTTTTTCATTCATGTGCCAAATAATAAATATTCAAGCCATTACTACAAACTTTCAGGATTAGGACCGGACTAGAATATAATCTCTGAAATATATTCTAATGAAACAAAAATAAAAACCATTTCCAAAACACAGTAAGCAGTATGTGGTACAAATGCCAAGTATGCAGTACATGGGGGTACAACTAGTAGGTATGACATTTGGGTTTGATGTGCATTTTGATATTTTGATAGATATACCTCACTTATACATGATTGTATTTTGCACAAAAAGAAATTGTAAAAATTATATATGCTCTTAAAATTGCTTCAATTATTTAAACTGATATTTTTAAAAGAATTTTCAACTATAAGTTAAAAAGGCAAGCTTTGTTAACGTTCATGCCAGTGTTGTGTGACAGAAATTACTTAATTGTGTTTTCCAACTGATTGAAATCATTATTGCATCTAGTCTTGGGACTCTTCCTATTGTGATGACATAACAAAACAGGGCACATAATACATTGTCTTTAATTTTTTTAACCAAAAGTTAAAACAAATTAAAGTGTATCACAAAGTTGTTTATCTTCCTCTCTTCTCACCAGTCCATAAAAAATAATGACCTTAAATTACGTAGTATCTTAGTTTAATTCTATGTTTCACATTAATGTTTGATAACCAGACCTTGAATCCAGCAATGTCTTGAGTAACACCAGGTAGCGGACCCACAACAGCATGCTTCATCTTCTCCTGCACTATCAAACAACACCACTTCAATTCCACAACATAAACCCCTTCCAATTCATTCATTTGGCGAAATTCGTGAAACTCTTACCAGGAAACCGAGACTTTGCAATTTGATGAATGGAGTTAATCAAAGCATATTTGCCAACGTTGGGAACACCGACCACCATCACAAGCAGCGTGGGTTCCCTGCAAATCACTTCCTTCAACTTGAACTCCACCACCTCCAGAAGCTTCCTCATAGAACTCATGTTGTGCGCGTTTATCGCAACGCAATTCTGATTACAAGTCTCAAAATAATGTGTCCATTTCTACAACAACACGAGGCGCAAATAAACAAGCAGGTAAACGACAATAACAATGATGATGATGGATTATGATTTTACATGCATGATGTTAGGGTTGGCGAGGTCTTTTTTATTGAGTGCGATGATGCGTCGTTTGGCGGAGAGGTGGGGCTGGAGATCGGCGTTGGCGGAGGAGAGAGGAATGTGAGCGTCGCGAACTTCGATGACGAGGTCGGTGAGTTTGAGGCGGTGGCAGATGGCACATGTGGCGGCGGCCATGTGGCCGGGGAACCAGGTGATGGCTCCACCGCCGGCATTGAACGCCATGTCGCCTAAACCTAAACCTTTCTTCAGCAATTCTTTCAGCCCTGACATTGTTTTCTCTTCTCTTTCGGTCACCTTCGCAGTTTCAGTCGCCGGGAATTTCAGATTTGATTACGCCAAGTAAAGGCCCAACCGGTTTTCAGCTGAACCCAAGTCCAATCCGAAAAGGAGGAGAAAAACTGTGGCCTGTGCTACATACACTATCCAGTTTTCTAATACACTATATCATAACAGTGCAATTCCAATAATAGCCTTTTAGCTATTTTGATAAAATTAAAAAAATTTGAAACTGTAGAGGCGCACTCCATTCTTCTCCCTCGCGCATTCATTCTCTCCGCATTGCATCCATTCTTCTCCGTTCGGTGTCCGGTGGCGGTCAGGTCTGGTCGCATTAGCAGCGCCATTGGTGGACGTCGGTGGTCGATTTCGTGGTGGAGCTGGTAGTTTGCGGCCGTCGACGTAGGTAGGTTCATTATCGCTATTTTCTGGTTTGATACGGATCGGGAAATCCGTGAGGATTACACGGATTCTTTGATCCGTAAGAAGGTTTGATGTAAGGGACGGATCAGCTAATCCGTATGGACCTTACGGATCAGGTAATCCGTATGAATCCTACGGATCAGCTAATCCGTAAGGGTCATACGGATTACCTGATCCGTAAGACCCATACGGATCACATAATCCGTAAGGTTCATACGGATCACATGATCCGTAAGATACATACGGATTAACTGATCCGTATAGTTCTTACGGATCATATGATCCGTATGAACCTTACGGATCAGCTAATCCGTATGAATCTTACGGATTATGTGATCTGTATGCACCTTACGAATTATGTAATCCGTATGTTCCTTACGGATTAGCTGATCCGTATGTTGTTTAAACCCCTTAAAGTTGTTTAAAATGTTTTGAAATTTGTATAATTTATGTTTATTAGGATGTTGAAATTTGAATGACTGAATATGGATTTGTATATTGTGGGAATTAAGGCAGCATTGTATGTGGTATATCAAAAATGTGATGTATGTATATGATTGCGAATATTACATGTAGTTATGTTATGTGTGACTTGTGTGCATTGATTAGGCACATGTTGTTGGCATTGGTGAGTTGTGTGCATTGAGTACACACATGTTATTCACATTGGTCACTTGTGTGCATTTGCATTGTTGAGTTGTGTTTGTTGAGTACACACATGTTATTGACATTGGTGACTTGTCTTTATTTAGTAGACACTTGTTAATTATTCACATGGTTGACTTGTGTTGATTGAGTACACACATGTTATTCACGTTGGTCACTTATGTGCATTGAGTAGACAGTTGTTATTGACATTGGTGACTTGTGTGCCAATGATATGTATATATGTTTGTTATTTGTTTGTATTCAGTTTATGAGTAACTTGATTAAGCATATGACTTATACAGATTATGGCAAGAACTAGAGGAGGATTGCATCAGCCTCTAGGGAGATCTGGAACCCGAGTGTCAGGAACACACATCACCACCGATGATGAAGAACAGGTGGATGGACGACGTAGGCCAACAACATCGGTTAGGAGATAACGGGCTGCTGAGGCTGTTGCTGAGCAACCCGTTGTTGCGGAAGGCGATATGGAGCATGACATTCCACTGACACAGGATGTCGTGACGGAGTCAGTGTCGTTCCCTGGTGGGCCTGAAGATCCTTCAGTTCTAACAGATTACAATAACCATGTAGCGCTCAGAGTCTGGTCTGGAGAGGTAAAAACTTTGTTTAAGTACATATCTACTTTGATTCAACAAGTCTTGTAATGTTTGTTAACAACATTGATTTTTAACAGGAGCGTCCTGAGTTAAAATTGGGTTCTCATGGACGTAAAGTCACAACATTTGGCAAGCTGGCAGCCCAGATTGAAGGATTAGTTGCTTCAACCGGGTTAACCCCTTTAATTCAGACTTCTGTGGAGACTGGGGACCGAGGGTTGCTTTCTACGTTTGTAGAGAGATGGCACCCAGAGACAAGCAGCTTCCACTTGCCCATTGGAGAACTCAGCATCACGTTGGATGATGTTGCATCACTGCTGCATCTCCCAACTGTCGGAGCTTTCCAGACATATGATCCGATTGACACCGGGGACGCGTTAACATTATTAGTGGAGCTGCTGGCGGTCACAGTTGAGGATGCAGAAGCTGAGATGGACCAGTGTCACGGTGCATACGTGCGGCTTTCATGGCTCCGAGACTTATATGCTACAAAGTGTGCGGCAAGGCATTGGGCAGAAGCGGCTAGAGCGTATTTGCTGCACCTAGTCGGCTGTACATTGTTTGCGAACAAGAGTGCCACACATATTAGTGTGGCATTCTTAGACGCATTCCGAGACATGGACCAGGCAGCCGAGTATGCATGGGGTGCAGCCGCTCTGGTCCACATGTATGAAAATTTGAACTATGTCTGCCAGCACCATGGGAAGCACCTTGCTGGCTATATTTCTTTGTTACAGGTAATGTGTATGTCTTAATTTCTCCATATGGTTTAAGGAACTATTAGATATTTTTCTTACCATGCAATTTGCTAATACTTAATACGTTGTTTAATATTGCAGTGCTGGATCTATGAACAATTTTCGACAGTTGGAAATGTCATACCAGATCCACAGTACGATGACAGGTCCCCCCGTGCATGTCGGTGGAAATCTTCAAAGCCTTTACCTGTTTCTACGTATCGGAGGCGGCTTGATAGATTGACCCTAGACGATGTGTGTTGGATGCCTTACAGGGATCATCGTCCACATAGGGAGTTCGAGATGATTTCACTGTTTTCAGGGTACCTTAGATGGGGTCCGTCCATGGTTAGAGTTCAACCGCATCGAGTCCTCAGGCAATATGGGTTTGTGCAGCGTATACCAGAGCTGATGCAGGTTGACTCCCCGACGACAGACCAGGTTGATGACAGGTGGACCCATTTCTCAGAGCACATGGTTGACACTGGGGATGTGGTTACATATCCCAGTCAGTTTGCACCTGGATATATGGAATGGTATTACTGCATATCTCATTCATATATGTTACCACCGGAGGCTGGGGAGCCAAGCCGACATCCTTTGCGAGTCACGACGACTGTTTCGGACCCGGCTAATGTGACGCAGGGACATACATCACCACCGGCTCATGCACAGGAAGAACCTTCTGATGTTACACATATGCCTTCACATGCAATGGTAGACCTACTTGGTTCCTTTTGTTACCTACAATGTACTACACAAAAGTTATTGATTATTAATGTGCTTTTTTAAATATTGTTTCAGGGTATGTGCCAGAGGATACGAGAGGGGTTGCAAGAGATGATAGACTTGCAGTTAGTGACCCCGGGCACAGCTGCGTATTCACATACACAACGTCTGTTGGAGTTAGCACGTAGTGTTACTGAAGACAGAAATGTGTATGTGCGATCAGCTCGGGTGAGGGAGACACAGAGGAGACGTGTTGATGACAGGGACTGAAGACTTATATGTTATTTTTTTTGTACGAAATGCACATTAGATAGAAACGTAGTGAATTTCTTATGTTGACATTTTGACTTGTAAGACATGAATGACATTTATGTATATCATATTAATTATTCCGCTCTGGTCCATAAGTTTACAGAAATTTGCAATACAATCAAATACAAGTAACGTGCGTAATAGACAACTTTTTATGCATCTCCTAAATCCACATATTCGGCTGAGAAGAACATGGAAGTACAATACATTCTCATTCTCTCAATGTAATGTGTTGGCCATTGTTTAGCTTCATTCAAACAGTGTGTAGGCCACAACAAAGCAATTGAAGGGATTGGGATATTCTCCTTCAATTGAACCTATTTAAATTACCAATTATTAGGACAAAATGTTAAATTATGCAATACAAGGCATGACATGTAACATGAAATTTGTGTGTACCTGAACAAAGTGATTTCCATATACATGACCAATACAAATCATGCGACGGACATAAACATCATCATGTGGTGGGCTTCGAAGCGGGAAAAAACGTCATACTTTGTTTCAGAGATAGTGAAACAACGACAACATTATACCGAGATGCAATAACGTAACCCATGTCGGTTATATCCATCCACTTATCCTTAGTTACCTACATGGTCATATTGTATAAGTTAGTAGTAATTCAATTTATAAACATTCATATATATTCAACATGTAATTGTAAAAAATCTTTCTTACCCATGCTAATCCATCAACTAGAAGGGACCGCTTTAACTAATCAAACCTATCACGGCCACCAAACAAGGCTATATATTGATCAGAGAATTGTGAAAGTTCTTTCAGCAAATGATTGCGAACCACAGGCCAAGAATCTTCACTATAACCGAGTGCGGCAGCAATGACACGATATCCACAATTACCATCAGATTTAACATCAGTGATGTTAACAATAAATTTGTGCATAAAAGGTTGGAATTGATCCAACATAGGAACGTTTCTCTTTGCCATTGTTTGAGCAAACGATGAAGCTGACATTGTTTGTGTGCCACAACTATTTTGCATAGAATGTAATTCATCAACATACTCAAAGTAAGACAGATCCCGCTTGGTTGATCGTTCATGCTTTGTGTATGTATTTTTCGGAGCACCTTTTGTTTTCGCCTTTTCAGCTGAGGGATGCATGGATGTTGAATCAGGATATGCAAGCTCCTTAAGCTTAGTTTTCAGATTGATTTTACCACAGACATCAAGGTTTTCAAAGCGGTTTGATATTGCCTCAATCTCATCGGTTATGTGAATTTGTCCATCATCTACACCTTGCTCTGCAAAACTTAATCTTCTCCAAAACACATGAACGCTTGAAAGCGGTATGCAGCCAACAACTTTAGCTAACTCACATGCACAAGGGAGGTCGTGGGCGGTTCTCATGAAACATCCACACCGAGAAGGGTTTTTGTCGGCATAATGAACACGCTCATACTCAGCTGCAATGTGGTTTAACGTATAGCTGGAAACCATGCCGACAAGTCTTTTGTATAATGTTACATTAAATGCATGTCCGATCACATGGGTGCTTCTTTCTAGTGATGCTTTTATTTAAGTATGTTGCAAGGTGATCATATTGTTCATCGCATCCCACACAGTACATAAATCTCCTACGCTATTCTGTAGAAGCCTCTTCAAAGTCCAATGAGCAGACTCAACCCTGCATTAAATGACAAATATGTTAACAATTGAAAAACCATAATGCATAATCAAAACAATAGAATGACAATGACTTAAACAGTTGTCTAACCTATTAGTTGTTGTGTTCCCAAAATGTAGCACTTTATTTGTCCATGTCGTTACAAATCTTTCCTTGTGAGGACTCAACCATGTATCATTCACATAATCAACAAACGCAGGCCATGGTGAACACGCAATTTCAAACCTCTTCAGACATTCATCATAAGTATTCTGCTTACTACAATCAACAAGTCTTCCCCAAGCTTCCATGACATAGTCCCATGCGTTCTTCTGTCTAATATAAGTTTGACATTTTGCCTTAACATTCTTTTCAATGTGAAACCGACACAATAAATTGGTTGACATTGGAAAAAACAGTTTTCACAGCACTCATCAATGCACAATCTCTATCTGTAACAAATACATTTGGAAAAAATTCAGTTTTCAGGAAAATCCCTCTAAAGCATTCAAGGGCCCACACAAGATTGTTTGTACGTTCTGCCTCTAGATAGGCAAAGGCAGCTAAAAATGTCATTCCAGTAGGTGTCACACCAACTATGTCAAGTAAAGGAAGCCTATACCTATTTGTTTTGTATGTACTGTCTATCAAAAAAATCATATGATACGCATTGCTCAACCTCACTGCATCTGGGTGTGCCCAAAATATGTCACGAACCACATTTTTGTCTTTCATTCTATGCCAATGAATATACATGTCTCGATGAAGAACTTTCATTAATTGTTGCATTTCAGTGTTATCGCCTCTAACCTGTGTCCGATATGCATATCTGGCATTGTATATTTGCTTCAAAGTGGTATAATTACTGGCATTGTGCTCCTTCAAAGTTAAAAGAATGTTTTTCGGTTTCACCATCGACCTTGTCATATCAGCTACAATCGTCTTCTCCTCCTGAGTTAGCCTACCAGCATATGCATGTCCACATAATGACCTTGCCATTGTATGATTATGTGTCCCACATATTAACTTCACTATCCAACCTTGACCTCCAGAGACGGGTTTTGCTCTTAGCTTAAACGGACAATCACATTTTTTACTGCTACCCCTAGTTGGTACAACACCTTTTTTTAATGACCTATATTTTCCACTCCTTTCACAACCAATTATAACATATGAGGTTGTTCCTATCTTTCCACTTGCTAAGCCACTCCTCACTATCACTGGAACAAAACCATAAGAATACGCAACACTGCGAGCCCATTTTAACACATCCTCACGGGAAATGAACACCTACAAAAAATTTAACACAATTTGTATACTTTTACAAATTCATTAAACAACTATAACTACAAATATATATACCTATGACGTAATGAAGCCTTCCGAACATTTAACTGAACAATTAACATCTTCAAACGCATCAGGTTCTTCACCAATGTCTTCCTCCATATTAACTTCTTCAGACATAATGCAATCATAAAACCACTGATCGTTGTCCATCTTAACAAATAAAAAAACACACATACTAATATTAAACAACATTGAAATCATAATGTTATGAACAATACTTTACCCCATATACCTTTGCTAATATAATACATCCACAACAAGCTCAAGCTCAGTGTAATATTCAATGTATCCAAGTTTCCAATTATTTGTTCTTTAAATTAAATTTAAATTTGACAAAAAAAACAATTTCAGGTATATACGGATTGCCTGGTCCGTATACCAGATAACCCAAGGTTCGCGCTTCTTACCTCGCACCCACCACCGACGATGGCCTCTCCGACGACTGACACTGGTGAACGCCCACCACCCCCAACAACCTCCTCCAACAGAGACACCTCCAATGCACAACCACAGCTGAATCAACTGAGCACACCAAGGCAGAAACGCATACAACTCAGAGGAAGAAGCACGTACAGGACTTTAATAAAGTAGCTGAGGGCACTTTTGCCATTTTCAAAAATTTATATAGTGTATTAGAAAAGCTTATAGTGTATGTAGCACAGGCCAAAAACTGTAATAGAAAGGATTTTTTATACTCAACATCAATTTAACCCAGTGGTAATTATCGGACATCTCTAATCGTTCACACATTTAACCCAAGTTAATTAGGATCCATGATAAATAAACTTAATAATAGATCAAAAATAAGACAAAAAAAAAAGAAAGGGAGAGGGGAAGGAAAAAAAAAGGGAAATAAGACAAAAGAATGAAAAAAAAAAGTTAAAATAAAATAATGGTGAAAGGAGGAGGTGAGAAATGAAGAGGAAAATAACTAAAAAAAGGAGAATAACGGGAACATAGGGATACTAATGGGTTTAACCCTTCATCAAGCTTATAGCTTTTCTCCACTCCGTTCTAAGACACACCGTCCACCAATCTATTTCTCACTCCATTAGGTCTTGTTTAACTACTTTTTCTCATATAAGTTTCGATCGACCTCTACCTCTCTTTGTGTCGAGCTCTTGGTAACAAACTTTTGTTCTTAAGAGAGCATCTGGTGGACGTCTCATAACATGCCCAAATCACCTCAATATATACTTCCTTATCTTTTCACACACCGGTACTATTGCTACCTTTCGTTGAATATCTTCATTTCTTATCTTATCCATCTTTGTGTAACCACACATCCATCTTAACATCTCATTTTTACTACTCCTATTTTATGCTCATGTTGTCTATGTGCTAGCCAACATTCCGCTCTATATAACATTGTCGATCTTACAGTTATTTTATAAAAATTTTCCTTTTAGTTTAAGTAAAATTTTGAGGTCACACAAAAACCCAGATGAACTCTACCACTTCATCCACTCATCTGATTCTATGATTTACATCCTCATCAATCTTACAACTTTTTTGCAAAATTGATCCAAAGTATCTAAAAACATCCTTATTGGATATCTTTTGACCAAGTAGATGCATTGTGTCTTGATCACTATCTCTTACTTGCGAAAACTCACACTTCATATACTTTGTCTTGCTCTTACTTATCGTAAATCTTTTAGACTCCAAATTGTTTCTCCACAATTTTAGTTTCCTATTAACACCATCTTTGGTCTCATCAATAAATACGATATCATCTACAAAAATCATACACCACGCACTTCTTCTAGAATATATTTCGTTAATGCATCCATCACTAAGACAAAGAGATAAGGACTAAGGGCTGAACCTTAGTGAACACCTACCGTGATAAGGAAATACCTTGATGTTTCATTACAAGCTTTCACACATGTGGTAGCCTTATCATACATATCCTTGATTACATTAACACATTTTAATGCTACATTTTTCTTCTCAAGAGTCCACCATAAAACTTTTTTTGGGATCCTATCTTATGCTTTCTCAAGATCTATGAACACGATATATAAGTTTTTTTTTTCTGATACATTTCCATTAATTGTCGCATCAAAATAATAGTTTTAATGGTACATCTTCCTGGTATAAATCCAAATTGATTTACAAAAATGTTGGTCTCCCTCCTTATACGATGTTCAATAACTCTCTCACGACTTTATAGTATGGCTCATGAACTTGATACCTCTATAGTTAGAACAATTCTTGATATCTTCCTTATTTTTGTAAATAAGCATAAACATATTTTTCCTTCAAACATCATACATATTTTTTGTTTGAAGATTCTTATTGAAAAGATTTTTTATACTAAAAAAATAATAATAAATGTTAGAATGCAATCTTGTTGGCATATGTAATTTTGTTTAAGGGTAAGATAGTTTTATGAATACTATTGATAAAAGTTTTAAGTCATTTAAAAAGTTTTTTATACCTAAAAAATTGACTTATTTAAAAAATAAATATTCTTTTTTGTATAGAATAGAAACATTAATATTCATTATTGTTGTCTTCATATTGCAATATATATTTTAGGGTTGGCGAGGTCTTACATAAATAATCATATATGCATGTAAAAAATCTACATTGCATTAAATCTTACATTTATTTTGCATTTTTAAACATGTTGATTTACGTAAAGAATTAAGTTAAAACTTGTAATTAATTTTAGGAAAATGATATATAACACGAAACAGTTTCGTACGAATTGCACGAATTGTATTTTGGAAAATTTACTGGAGATAAAATCTTAACTGACCCTACCATGTATAGTACTACAAGTTTACAACCACCGTGATTGGTTTAAGTGTCTCTTGGTTGTTTTCGTACGAGTATATTTCGTATCAAATAACAAAGCTCTTAATTTTGTTGAAAGATAAATTTATGACTTAATTAAAAAATTTATTATTAAATATATTTTAAAATAAGTTATCATGAATGTTATTTTAAATCTTAAAAATATTTATATCATATAAATAAGTTAAATTCAATTTTCATAAAATCTAATCAATATATTATTTTAATATTAAGTTTTTAACATATGTGTTTAGTACATAAAATTAAATGGCATTGAAGTATACCTTTAAATGTTTTTCCGTTATGCTTTTAATTGCTGGTGTGATGACTTATATTCAATTTAAGATCGATCATTTTTAAAGTGGGTTCAAATTCAAAACCAGCATATCTCATTGTAATGCATTACACTAAACACGAACATCATTTTTGGGGCTAATAACTATCAAACCTACCACAACTGCGCAATTACAACTAAAGATGGATAATATATTACCTATAATGATGATCTGAAGCAACCAAGCATCTAACTGATCATGATATTTGGTTCATCTGAGATTGCAAGATATGCAAGGATGATAAATTGATATCGAGTCTTTCGAGATTTAAAGTTTTGCTCTATATCAAGATCAGTCAAAAGAATAAAAAATTAAAGCTTATGTTTTAGACCTACTAATAAAAAATATTTATTATTAATTTTTATAAGATAAAAAGGTCACGTATATTTGACAAAAAGGTTTAATATATAACTTTTTTTAAAAGTAAATTATTTTAAAATCTACTTTAGTTCTCTCTCACCGATAGATTGATTATGCTCTATATACAAATGGAGATTATTATCCAATTTATGAACTACATTAAATTAATATAAAAGTGCACTATCATGGTATCAATTGGCTATCTTTTTATTCTTTTATATTTTTGTCTTTATTTTTAAAATGTATATATATATATATATATATATATATAACTTTTTGTTGATTAGTTTAAACTTTAACTTTATTCTTGGATGACTCCTAACATAAGGCAAACAATCATATTCAAATTGGATTATTATAAATAACAAAACTATATTAAAATTATTTATGTCTCGCACTCAATAATATTGATTAAGTTTGAACAAATTTACATCAATTAATTCACTAATTCAATAGTTTTGAGTAACATTAACTTCTATTTTCTCCACCTCTCATGGTACTACATACAATTATAAATTTTTCTGGTTGAGTTTTGGTAAGCAATAATATTAAGATAATTTTGTTATTAAATTATAATGTCCAATGACTAATTTCATAATAAATTATATTTTTAATAATTAATTTAACATTAAATTATAAAATTTATGAATTACCACCTCACATTTTTACAAAATGTATATTTTGCCAATTTTTATAAAGAAAAGAAAAATTAGATATATATTTTGAAATTCATAGTTGCACACGGTAAAACATCTGAAATAAAATTAGATAATAAATACGAGAAAAAAAAACTATTTTGATTGCACATGGGCCAGATGCGAATAATTTAATTCCTATTTTCTTAATATTTAAATCTTTTAAAATTAATATTCATAATATTAACTATCAATTTAATTTTAATAAGAGTGAATTAGCAATAAATAAACTTGATTTTGGGTTGAGATAATAAATATTCCAAAATACTCCTGCATATGTAATACTATAAATAAAAAAATTGCATAAAAAATTAAATTAAAGTAATTGAACAACTTTGACCCAATAATACTATAAAATTAACTGAACAAGTTTGACTCATGATTTGTTTATATAATAATATTTTTTATTTTAGTATTTTAATACACGAGATAAATATTTATTTAATATAATTAATAATAAATAAATATTGTAAAATATATGTTATATTATAATTAAAATTGATAATAAAAATTAATTTTAAACATATAAAGTTATTTTAAATTGAAACAAATAAATGATTAAAAAATTGGGTATACATAGAAAAGTAAAAGTAAAAAAAAAAAAGCTAAAATGATTGAGATATTTTTCTTTTGTTAGTTTCACTTTTTAAATTATATATTATAAATATATAGTTTTGTAAGAAAAAATTATTATAATTATTTCAAAAATAATAATTAGATATACTTTACAACACCCAGACAAACTAAAAATCATTAATTTTTTTTACCAATTTAACCCGAAAATACGTATATGTAAGATTTTATTTCCACATATACGCCGCACAATTCTGACCTGATTTCGAGTATTTCCAATCAGAGAATCTTCGCCGTTCGATAAGTTGACTCGGTATGAAAAACGGACGGAGCGTAACCGTTTTGCGGACCCAAAAGATGTGGCCTACCATTTTGAATTCAAAATGAAAGGTAACGTTACGATTCCGTAGCTGAGGTTCGGACCCAAAGCTAACCCCCACTCGCTGTTATCTGAACCAAAGCAAAAAACCCATTTCTAACTCCAGAAAACAACTACTCGACTACTCTCTCTCACTTTTCTGGGTTTCTTTTTGAGTCCTTTGCAGCAGACCCTCTTACAAAAAGATCATTTTTTGGGGGTTCTCTTCTCTGGTTCTTCATCTTTGGTATGTGTTTTGGTTTCTTGAACAAAAATCCTAACTTGGGTTATGCCTTGTTTTGTGTGATCATTGGTTTTCACTCTCATTTTTACAACCCTCATGAACCAGGTTTTTGGGGTTTCTTTTTATTAATCATGGAGGATGGTTCAAGAAATAGGACTCATTTCAACATGACATCACGAAAAGCTGAAGAAGCGGGTTAGTTTGTGTTTGTTTTCCTTGGTCATTCAATCTTGTCATGGTTCACTTTTGTGTGCCTGTTATGCTTGATGATGATTATTAATGATGAAGTTGTTTTTTTTTTCTTTTTTTAAAAAAGAATCTTCACTTCCATGTTCCTGTGTCATTGATTTGCATAGAATGTTACAATAACTTATGCAGCTTGGAGACGCTATGAGGCCACTCAGTGGCTAGAGAGTCAAGTGGGTCCTCTTGGTATATCAAACCAGCCTACAGAGAGAGAACTCATTTCTTGCTTGAGAAATGGTCTGATTCTTTGCAATGCCATTAACAAGATTCATCCAGGAGCAGTGCCTAAGGTACTACATTACAATCCTATAAATGAATTTTGTATACTTGTCATATATTGAATTGCCTGATCAATT
The DNA here is from genome assembly GCA_013407115.1 of Glycine latifolia. Classification (NCBI taxonomy): domain Eukaryota; kingdom Viridiplantae; phylum Streptophyta; class Magnoliopsida; order Fabales; family Fabaceae; genus Glycine; species Glycine latifolia. Next base: position 28,068,688 of record CM023959.1, on the reverse strand, counting down.
AATAGCAGGTTCAAATTGGGAAGTTTGAATTTGCCATTTTTATTCTCTCTTTTTCTCACCACAAATGCTTATACCACTTTCTGATGATTTTTTTTTTTAAGGTTGTGGTTGTGGACAATCAAGTGCCTTCACAATCAAATACCTGGGATTCACAGCCTTTGCCTGCCTATCAGTATTTTGAAAATGTACGCAATTTTCTGTTTGCGATGGAAGAATTAAAGCTTCCTGCTTTTGAAGCTTCTGATCTTGAAAGGGTATGCTATTTATACCTGCCCACAGTGCTTGTTCTGATTTATGTGCAATTGGTGTAATCTAAAAGAGAAAGAAAAGAAGTGTTTGCATCAGTCAATATGTGTCAAGCGTTTGATTATAGATGAATTGAGTATGTTGGTTATTTATTTTCAGGATAATCTCGAGATGGGATCGGCAGCAAAAGTTGTTGATTGCATTTTGGCACTTAAATCGTTTCAAGAGTTGAAGCAGATGAACAATCAGAATGGATACATCAAACACATAAAATCTCCTTTGCCTTTGAGAATGCATTCAAGAGCAGCTGCGTTCTCCTCTGATGCTTGTAGGCACTTGGATTTGTCTTCCAAATTGGAAAAAATGCCTCCCGCTGAGAATAATTTTCCGAAAAGAGAAGGTTTAATCCCTTGATCTTGTTAATATAGTTGTATGAGCTGATTTGTACCTGTGAGCTAATGGCTAGCTGCACAGTATAATGTAAACTACCAGAGTTTGCCAGTTGCCATCACTTGGGAGGAAAATAAGTATAAAATGATGGCTCTCTCTCTCTCTCTCTCTATATATATATATATATATATATATATATCATTCTAACAATAAATTATTCATATCATTAACAGTACATAAAGATTGCTTGAAAAAGAAACTAATTATATGATTGAATTATTTCAAAGCTTAAACTCAATGAACTTTTAAAAAGGCTGGATTGCTTTTTCTTCTTGTGTACATCTTTTGAGCTAATTTACTTTAAATCCTTGAGTGAAAACACTGTAAAACTCCAACTGTCCAACACATCATTGTTCATCTCTTACTATTAGAAAAGAAAATGTTATTCTACATGTTGATGAAAAAAAACATATATTTTCTTTTTATTGCATGTGATCAGTCGTCAATTGTTATCTTTTGAGCTAATTTACTTTAAATCCTTGAGTGAAAAACACTGTAAAACTCCAACTGTCCAACACATCATCGTTCATCTCTTACTATTAGAAAAGAAAACGTCATTGTGCCTAATGATGAAAAAAACATATATTTTCTTTTTGTTGCATGTGATCAGTCAATTGTTATTAGTTTATCCATTTAAACTTTTTGATTAACTGTCCTTCTCTTGTGTACTTGGATAATTGTATTTTTCTTGCAGAAATTGTGGAATTACTTGCCAAGAAACTGGTTGACCGTATGTTTGATGCCAAAGAAAATATCGATGGAAACATTATTGCTTCTCTCCGTAAAGAACACCTGGTAGCGGTAAGTTGCAATCATCATATAAACAAAGAAATTTAATGAAAGTATATCATTTAATTTAATACATTAAAAATTTAAACGTTTTTACTATTTCATTTTAATGTTTTCTATTTTTAATCCTTAGCTGGTGCACTAGTTTGCATTTGTCTCAAACAACATTAACACGTTGAAATAAGAAATATATTGATTGCTGATAAAGTGTTTTATCTCCCACTAAATTTTTTTTTTGTCTTTACTGTAGGATCCTATAAAGGTATTTAATCAGATAATGGCATGTTGTAATGGGGAACAGCCACCTACAAGGTTCAATGAGGTTAGTTTGAGTATATCAAATGTATGCTGATTTTTAGTTCTTAATTATGTGGGATTAAGATAAATAATTGCAAACAATCATACTTGGTTTTTTATCCCTGGAATCAATATTGTGATCAGAATGAATTTTTCCCAACTGAACAAACTTATCACCTGTCACTCCCATTGTTAAAGCCAACCTGACAACTTTGTGAAAAGATGAATGAAATATGCTTTTATACTGAAATATAGGATTATTGGCTTATTTAATTATGCATATTTGTCTTGCTAGCCTTGCTTATTCTTTTATGATGATTTTGAAGATTTTGAAAAGGATGATTTCATGTAGTAATGTCAATTTTTCTTTCTTTGCCTAAGCTTTTGCTATGATATTCAACAAAATGTCTTCTTGACCTTACGCAGTTGCCATTGCTTCCAAAGGATTCTGCAAAAGAAAAGGGTAACTTTTTACCACCTCATTCCACTTCAACACCTACGCAATCAGATGCTTTATCTGCTCCTGATAGTTCTAAGGTACCTTTGTTTTTTCTGTAATATTATTCTGCACTAGAATAGGGAATTTCAGTAAATTGATTATCATAGTTTGAAATGTTAATGTATTTCCCATTTTTTATTTTCCCTAATATTTCTCCATCTGAAATTTTTTTTTTTGTTTTTTACCACATTTAGATCATCAATATTGTTACAAACTTGATATAACTTATCTCACATTTGGATTTTAACTTTCCCAATGTACATTTCATACAGCATTGCCAAGCTTGCCCCGGAAAGTGCAAGTGCAATCAGGTGCATCTTTTAGACAGGCAGGAAAAAGAACTTCTGGTAGGCCTTTTTTCAGCTTGTTTGCACTCAACCAATGCATTAAATTTTTTTTATTAGAAATAAGTTAGAGCTATGTTCAGTTGAGGACTGGAGAGGGGCAGTTTTGTAATGCCCCCTGAGTATCGACTTCTCGGTGGCAGTTTAACAAGCAGCAGAAAATGTTATCACACAAATACTGTGCACTTCACTACTTTATATGGTCATATATAACCTACTGGAACTTTAATTTCTTTCTATTGTATACACATTGGTTATGTTCAATCATAATTTACATTATGCAATTCTTCACATTCAGCACAATAGATGCAATAGACAGGAGTGATATTTGATGGAATAAACTCGTTGCCCTGATGATTAAGGAAATGTGCACTTTTGATGCCAGGTCATAGAAATCTGGTTGTTTCTGATATTCTGTTCCAAGTAGTACCTAGAGAGTAGTATTGAGATAATTGTTTTACCAAATTATATGCATATATACATCTATGGTAAATGCATAACACGGCCTGCAACAGAGGTCTATTGCATTTATAATGTTTGTAGAATCGTCTGTTATTTTCAGGATCTCAAGGCTTTGAAGTTGAAAATTAAGAAAGAGTTTGAAGAGATGCAGTCACAGTTTCAAGGATTTTTTAATGATATTGGTATGAATAATTAACCTTTTCCAGTTTCTTGATTTTTAACATCATTGTCTGCAAAATAAGATATAGTTTTTTTTTTTAACTTACTTTGAGTGGTTATATCTCATCACTTTTAAAGGGGATGCCATGCTTAAGTTAATGAGACAGGCATTCAACCACTTTTATATCCCAATGATTTGAAATTTCATTTTTCTGTTATTGAGCTTTTGGGATGTCTCTCTAGAAGATAAAAATTAACAAGATTATAATCAAGTTAGAGAAATGCATTGGTGTTTTAAAAGATGAATTTCTTTTGTGTACCTGTTTCTATAAAACAGCATTTGCCTCAGAAAACTCTGTTGATATTGATAGTCTGGAGTTGTGTTGCTTCATGAATTCAGGAAGTCAAATACTGGAGATGTCAACTAAAGCTCTTGGATATCACAAAGTAGTAGAAGAGAATAGGAAACTATACAACATGGTCCAAGATTTGAAAGGTTGGTGTACTTTTAGTTTTGAGTATGTTTAATTTAAAGGATCATTTTCTTTTTGAGAATTCTTGACCATGAGTTGATTTTGTCATCCTTTTCAAATTCAAAACTCAGGTAATATTAGAGTTTACTGCAGAATCAGGCCCTCATTCCGTGCTGAATCCAAGAATTTTGTTGATTTCATTGGGGAAGATGGTTCTCTATTCATTTTAGATCCAACAAAAACACTAAAAGATGGAAGGAAAGTTTTTCAGTTTAATCGGGTTTTTGGTCCAACAGCTGACCAAGGTAGAGTTCCACAAACTAATATTACTGAAATTTTTACACCATTTGGACTACCTTTTTCTCTTTCTTTATTTACATCATCTTTGTTGAATTTTACTGTTTTGTACTCAGATGAGGTTTATAAGGATACTCAACCATTAATTAGATCTGTGATGGATGGGTACAATGTTTGTATTTTTGCTTATGGTCAAACTGGATCGGGGAAGACTTACACCATGGTAAGATTCTTAATATCATCTCAATTGATTTTAAAAGAAGAAAAATCAAGTGTAAAATTGCATTTCAGATAGGAAAGATACTATTATTGCACTATTATCTTGGCTGTTGACCAATGCAAGAAACAGCAATGATTGTCTATTACATTTGCAAATTGAAAGCCAGGATGTTTCCATCTAATATTTCTTTCTTGCTGCAGAGTGGTCCTTCAGGTGGAGTGACATCAAAGGATATGGGAATCAATTATCTGGCACTTCATGATTTGTTTCAAATGTCTAATGAAAGGAAGGACATCATAAGCTATGATATTTATGTGCAAATGGTGGAGATTTACAATGAACAAGTTAGAGACCTACTTGCAGAGGACAAAACCGACAACAAATATCCTTTTCATAGGAAGAGAAAGCTTTATTTCTAGTCTGTTGATCTTAATATTTGCAAATAATTTATCTCCTTAACTAACCTCAAATTAGAAATCCGGAGCTGCAATGATTACGGGTTGAGCCTTCCTGACGCTAGATTGCGTTTGGTGAAGTCTCCAACTGATGTTCTGACCCTCATGAAACTTGGTGAGGTTAATCGTGCCGTCAGTTCGACTGCAATGAACAATAGGAGTAGTCGTTCCCACAGGTGAAATTTTGCTTTTCAGGAGTTCTGCTAACTGAATTTTTTTACATAAAGTAGTTGGGTTTATTTTAGGCACTGATAGGGCTGCTCAATGTGTCTCAGTGTACTTACTGTGCATGTTAATGGTAAAGATACATCTGGGAGCTCCATTCGCAGCTGCTTGCATTTAGTAGACCTAGCTGGAAGTGAACGAGTTGACAAGTCTGAAGTTACAGGGGAAAGACTAAAGGAAGCACAATTTATTAACAAGTCTCTTTCCTGTTTGGGAGATGTGATCACAGCCCTGGCTCAAAAGAATTCTCACATCCCTTATAGGAACAGCAAACTCACACTTCTTTTGCAGGACTCCTTAGGTGCACACTAGTATTCTATCATTTTCATTCTCTCTTCCACTTTCTTCTCTATTGTGGAATTCCAATTCTCATTTTTTGGCTATGAGATTTATGTTACAGAAAGGCTTTGAAGACTCTACCTTGATTTTTTTTCCACATGACAGTTTGTTGTTAATATATGTGTTTTCTGTTGGAAATTTCTGAATTAGGTGGAAATGCTAAAACATTGATGTTTGCTCATGTGAGTCCGGAAGCAGATTCATTTGGTGAAACAGTGAGTACTCTAAAGTTTGCTCAGCGGGTTTCCACTGTGGAACTGGGGGCAGCCCGTATGAACAAAGAAAGCAGTGAGGTTATGCATCTTAAGGAACAGGTTAGAATGTCTAGTTAAGCCACAACAATTTTTTTACTTCAATGCATGCTGACTTAACTTTTCTTGAGCCTGAGAATTGGACAGTCATTCAGTATCATAAGCCCATACATAAGAATTGAAATTTTGAGAGTTTGTGTTCTAAACTCAAATGGAGTTAAACTGATTCAGTTTTCCTCTATTTTATATGAATATTAGGTTGAGAACCTTAAGATTGCATTGGCAACCAAGGAAGCTCAGAGAGTAATGTTTCAAAGAATTAAAGAACCACACACTCCATTAGAGAAGCCAACACTGGTGTCTGAGAAAACTCCATTGCGCCCACGAAGACTTAGCATTGAGAACTGCAGCGCTGTAAAGACTGACAAATCCGTGAATCGTGAGGATAGAAGTGGAGCCAAATCACCACTTTTGTTACCTCGTTCGAGAAGATTAAGTTTGGAAGGAGGTTCAAAAACTATCAAGAAAGATAGTCTACTACCAAAAGTATCAGATGATGCAGTAAGCAAAGCTTTACAGTACGAGCCAGTGTCTCGACAGAAATATAACCCAATGCAAGATCCAGAATCAGTGTCAAAACTAAACGGCCATTTCAGCAGTGGCAATTCCAGGTCAGAGTTGCATGCCAGAACCCCTCGAAGTCCTACAAGCATTTCCTATCAAACGAGATTGATAAAAGTAAGTGGTGGGATGCAAGTTCATCCTCTTAAACTGCCTCAAACACCTGAACCACCAGTGCTGGATGGAAATGATGCACATGGCACTAAGGTGATGGGTAGCACAAATGGAAAAGGATCCCAGATAAGAAAATCCTTGAGAACAATTGGGAAACTGATAAATGGCCCTGATAAGAGGTGAGTTTTAACTTTATTACTCTTGGGCCCTATTTCGATAAATTACTCCATAAGTACTTATAGAAGAAAATAAAAAGCTAAAACAATGGTTAATTAGTTAAATGGGAAATCTTCTATAAAAGTTATTTGCATAAGTTGATTTTAGTTTATGGGAGCGACTTGATTCGTTTTACCTTCGTTATTTTCTCTTTCTATAAGTACTATAAATATGTTTATCCCTCAAAGAATGTTAAGTGTAGTGTTTTAAGTTTCATTTTGATGGTGATGGAGTGTTTTACTCAATCTTCCACTGTGAAAAATATGCAGGAGCCAACAAAATATGGTTGAAGTCAAGTCACCCATCAAGGGCACTGGCCATACAAATCATCATGTAAAATCACCAATTTCAGCTGTTGAGAAAACTAATAAGAGGCAATCTCTAACGGGGACTCAACCACCACTGTCAAATAACTCCCGTAGATCTTCACTTGGAGGGAAGCCAGTAGTAGCATGTAAGTTAAACCTGTAGAACTGCCATTTCCCATTTCTCAAGTGATATGAAAGAATGATATAACAATATACTAAGTCCATAGTTTTGTGTCATATCTGAAGATGACAAGGACAGAAATGCTAGAACTCCTCCTTCCCATTCAGACACCAAGACTGCAAAACGGTGGCTGTAGATCATTGCCAGTGGTGCTTCGACTCGAAGCACGCCAAAATTGCTGACTTAGTTTAGGACAAAGCAGATTTTGGTTTTTGGATCAAGTAACAATGTACAAAAAGGGCAACAAAGTATTTGTAGAATACTCAGTTAAGATATTTCAATGAGGCTATCTGTCTTTTCCAAAGGGGCATTCTTGTAATTACAAATTCAAGATCATAATTCATAAACAGAATCAAATTCAAAAAATATGTTCACCCTTTTATACTCGAGCAACATGCAAGGTTGTTTAACCAACAAGTGGTGATAACTAACTTACATCCTGGATTCAAACAATATTTATCAATGTAGGGGATAATTAAATTTAAGAGTAAATTATACCTGTACCTATTATATTTTGTTCAAATTTCACCTAATATCTCTTTTTTTTTCACATTATTTTTATCCCTTCTATTAATGTGTTAACTGACGTCAATTGAAATATGTGAGCAAACAAACTTGTCCTTATATTTTAATTGTAAATTTAAATTATCTCATCTCAATTTTAGTTTTAGAACTTATGATTCAAGTTTCATTCTTCTTCATCATTCGTGAGTATTGTTCATCTTCCTCTTGTTGGCGAGTTCTTATTCAGCATCCAAGGGTTCCATTCCTCTTCACCGTTTGCGAGTTATTTACTGTGCCTCTACTAGTTCGCGAATTCTCTATTGTTCATCTTCCAATTTGCGACGTTCACGAGTAACTCCGTTTGTCTTTCTCTTCGACGTTCACGAGCGCTCTGTTTCTATTCCTGTTCCATGATTTCTGTTCACGTCAGGGTTATCCTTGTAAGGACCATTGAACATTGTATATAGGTTACTTTTTAAGATTGTTTATTGTTGCTTATTTTTTAATAGGGTTTCAATGGGGGGTCAGTTTGAGACCACTTATGATTTTTAAAACTATTTGTTCATTATTGTTCATTAAAATATTGTTGATGTTTGGGACAACAAGAAACACAATGAATGAACTGAAAATCATTTGTTTATTAAAATAGTCTTGATATTTGGGACCACATGAATACAATTGATGAACTGGAATACATAGGTCATGAATCAAGCAACGTGGATATTTTGATCTACTTTACAGACTAACGCGGCAAACCAAGTGAGATATGGAATGTTGATCCTGATAAGTTTGGAATATTCAACCCACATAATTGTATGAACAACATTGCTAAAGATTTAGACTTGTCACTATGTCACCCTTTTATTTTGTGATATAAAATTATTCCCCTTAAGACTGATCATGATGTGTTGAAAAATGTTGGCTGAGAATCAAAATTCAGTTCATATGTATGTTAGTAGAAACAAAGGATGAGAGGAATGGTGTTAACAATTAAAATATTTTCAGGTTGAGAGGAAGAAGATGAGGGTATTTTAGACATAAAATTTTATTAAAAGTCATGTAACTAGCATGTGTCTAATTTACATTAAATTACTAAACGGTGTTTAAGATGGATGATGCCTGGGTGTAATGTGAACTAAATAATTAAGATGTTTTTTTTTTAAGATGCAAAAAAAGGGAGAGATATCGAGGAAAATTTGAACAAAATAAATGTAATTTAGTCTTAAATTTATAACATAATTTTTAGTTATTAATTTTTAGTTATTGATTTAACCATGTAATGGTGGGCAAGTTTTGTACGTAGTTTGGAGCCCAATTCCAGTTGCCCACGTGCTCGAGTCTTGCACTAGAGGTTGTTCGCCATTCCCATGCGACCAGATCACATGATGGTTCGAAGTTGAGTAATTTTCCCTCGTGAATAGTGAAAGTCTGAACTCTGAAGTAAAATAAAAACTGGACCATTAACAATCTAATTTTAACAATGGTTTTATTTGTTATACACCATTAATCATCACTGTAATTCATTAAGTTAAACTGATAGATATTACATAAAACAAGGGAAATGCGTGGAACTCTCGTGTTTATTGAGTAAATTATTTTTCTTCTTTATACTTTGTATCACATTATTAGCATATAATATTTTATCTCAAAAAAACACTAGAATTGTGTTTAAAATTCTCCACTCTTACTTTGTTTAATAAATTATGAGAGAATCAGAGTGCAAAACTCATTTGTTGAAAAAAAAACTTAATCTTGAATCGGAAAAAAAATCTGATTAATTTAAAATTTAATCAATCAATAAATAAAATTTGACAAAAAATTATTGAGACAAAATACTTAAAACATTCAATAAAGGTCAACAGTGTATAGTTCACAGTTTGTTACAAAGCACCTGAGTAACGACATAGTTAACAAATTCGCTAATCCGGTTAATGTTTTGTTTTGATATTAATCATAGTACAAAAAATTCTTAATTAATTTTACTAACAACAGAATTAGGATATGGTACGATGTGATATCTAAGACAATGTAGTGTAGCGACAATGCATGTAGGGTGACATCCCTTCATTGTTTATTACCGTTAGTGGTCCCCACTGAATCTGCTAAACAGGACATATGTGTCCACAGTGGATTGCCATACTGAGATCCAATAATGCCTGCAACAGAAGAATCATCACATGCACACAAATGCAAGTACACAACCCTCGACGATAACGTTGGCACCATACAGAAGTGTCATATGGGTTCCAAAAACGTAGTTGCTTGTTGGTACTTGGTACAAAATACTAGTTCTGGTGCATTTCTTAAACACCATGAACTGAAGCACCTTCAAAAGAAATTACTTCATATTCTCCTCATCATAAAGGAACGTGTCAGATAGTTAGTGTGGCAATTTTAAAAATATCACTATAGGTCCAACTCTTAAATGGGTATCGGTAGTTATAAGTGTCTTCCGACTTTGATTAATAAACTAAAAAAAAATATTTATCTTAAAAATAATAAGAAAACATAAAAAAAAATTCATAAATAATATAATTTTATGTATTTTAATAATATATTTTTTCTTTTAATTTTTTAACCAATATCTTAAGACAATTTCTTGAATTCATAATTTCATATGCACTTATTACTTAACTTACATGGCAAGGTCAGATTTTAATTACATATAGCATATAGGTGGCAGCTTTGCACAGTTGTTATAAGAGCTTTCTCAGATTCCCCTATGCCCTTTTTGAAAAAAATTAATTACAAAATGGAAATAATTTAATTTGCATAAATCACTCTAGATCTTCAATACTTTTTGTTACAACCTAGTAACACATGATGAATCCGAAACATGTAGGTCAAAGCGTCAATAGCATATTTACTATTTAGGTCTGAAAGGAACATGCATATAGGCCTACCCAAGAAAACACCTTCAAGAACAGATTCTAAATAACGAAGCATTTAGTTTGTTACAAAAAAAATAATGTACATAGATATAGCTCACATGAATCAGTTTAAAACCAAAGAAGAAGAAAACTTCCTCTTTTCAATTATAGTTGTCAATAATTTCAATCAATATCACTCTAGTAGTTTGGCAAACTGCATTATCAAATTTAACCTCAATAAAATTTGAAACTACTACTAACATTGGAGGATTGAATCTGAAGAGAAAAATGTAACACAATTTCTTTTTATCACAGACAAAAAAAAATGAGAGAATCACAAGTTGTAGCTTTTACTTGCACATCCTAGTATACATTTCTATATACTTGCTATACAAAACATATCGCACTAAGAACTTTTCAGGTTGCCTTTATATGCATAAGAATGTTAAAGATTTTAAGAAAATTATTTTTTCACATGATGAATATCGAGAACCAAATGAAACCATTGGAATTCACATTTGTTGGTGTTGGAGACTCAGTTTTGATTTGGAGAGTGTATACTCATAAGCTCGATGTAACCTTTTTCTGAATCTCCTGAGGTCCAACATGACATTTTGGCTGTCAAGATAGATCTTCTTTGTGTATTCCCACCCCTTCTTGTTAATGCTTGTAGGGTCTCTCAGGATAGGATCATTTTTATCATATTTTTCATACAAAGTGCTCTCTCTAGGCAGAATTTGATAGCCAATGTATTTCAAGCCAAGCTTCCTTGCAGGTTCCCCATAATAAGTTTCTGCAGCCCATGTGGTACCAAGAGGAACCACTTGAATAAACACAGAACCAGGTCTCAGGAACAGAAAATGTGTCATAGCTGCTCCATGAACACCAATCATGACATCACTTGCATTAAGAGACCTATAAACCTTTGCCAATTCTGTTGTTCTGTCAGGCTTCAAAACTTGCACCAAAAACCCAATTTCCTTTGCCATCTTCACAAGCAAATTCTCATTAGTTATAGCTCTTGACCCACTTCTAGAGAGAATAACCAACTTAGGTTTCTTCGTTAGATTTTCTTGCACTTGTTGCCTAATTATATACTGTTGTTGTGAGGCTTCTGATGATTCAGATGATGAGACTTGTTCTCTCAACTTCTCTTGTGCTTTCCTTTCTTCATCTCGAATTAGCCCCTTGATCCTTGGCCAATAAGCTTTATCCAACAGGTTTCTAAAATCAGCAATGCTCTTGTTACCCCTCATCAGTGCAGAATCCACAGCTAGCTCATCATGGATTCTGAGACCAACTATGGCTTCTGGGAAGCAATGAGTCCTATTGTCTCCTTGAAAATCGATTGGTGGAAAATCCGATAGACGAGAAAGGATGTCTCCATACTTCATGATCCACCAATTATGATACTCAAGAATCACAAACACAACCTTCTTCTTGAAATGCTGAGAAGTAATGTACAAAGGTATGATTCCATCATTGAATTCGTGATAAACATTGCCAGTGTAGCCCCCATTAGAGAAGAACACTGCTGGAACATCATGTTGGACATCACAACCACCAACACCACCCAAATTCACATTCTTCGGGACGAGGTTTAATTCATCAATGGTTTCCATAACACTTGTCTCCCATTTTCTAGTATAAGGCTTGATCTTTTCATGTTGGAGTTCCTCTTCAAAATTTCTCGAAACATTGTTGTTGCTCCTTGAATTGTAGAGGAAGACTGAAGAGGAAGCAGAGTGTGTCCTTATATCACCTTTCATCACACAAACATCAGAACGATAACCACTTCTATCACAACATATAGTTCCTGCGTCATCAAAGAAGCACACAACATTATTTGGAGCAAATCAAACAAATCAAAAAACAGAACAAACTTAAATTTCTAAAATTTATTATTAAAAAAGCAAGTCAATTATTAAAACCAATCAATCATAAAACAACTTCCACAAATTTGAAATTCCATTACTTTCCCATGTTAATTTTGTTATCTATAAACTAATCCAAGGAAAATAAAAAATGTTTACCCTTTTTCAATTATTATGCTTGGTAATCCACGTAAAAAATATAAAAAAACAACACAAGCGAACAAAAAGAAGAAGAACTAGTTAGAAGGGAACATGAATATTACTTACCAGTAGAAACAGAAGAGCATGGAGAATCATTTGCATCAATCCCATCTCGGTTCACATCATTTTCGGTTGCAGGAGAGTCTGAAAAGCAAGAAAAGAAAATCAGCACAAATAGTAACAAAGACAAACAGAAAAAGGAACATGGTGTAAGGTACTTACACAAGAGAGATAGAGGGAAAGAAGGGCCAAGGAAAAGAGGAGCAAAGACGTAGCAGCAAGAGAGGAAGGTGATGAGGAAGAGGAAAGACAACAACTTGGGCCTGGTTCTCTTGTAGTAAGCAGAGGTTGAGCAATCCAACATGATGTTGTTCTGTGACTCTTCGTCAGTGTTGGCCTTTCTGGGTTGATGGGAGCGGTGGTAGTGGACCATGGTGGTGTCCAAAGTTGCAATATTTGTCACTTTTCACGGTGTCAGGTTGAAAGAGAGAGAAGAAAAATTTAAAAAAAGTAGTACAAAAGGGATGCACCACAAGAACTGGGAAGATGTGCAAAGCAAAAACTCTGTTTACTCAGAGTGGCTCTAGAGAGCTACAGGGTTTGCTTGTTGAGAGAGATGGAGGTAGAAGAAAGTGGTTTGCATTGTGATGGTTTTTAGTATATGTATTTCTGTGTTAATTATTATGAATGGAGGAAGCGAGAGAGAATGTTAAGGAAGGAATAAAGGAATGGAAATGAAGAAGAAGGAGAGAAGAAATGAAAAAGAAGCGTGAAAAGGAGGCTTTCCCTTGCTTGTTTTTTTCAAGTTGAAGTGGCTGGCTGGCTGGCTGGCTGGCAAGACGAGTAGAAAAGAAAAGAGGTGTTTGATTTGGTGGGGGAACTAACAGGGTTGGTTTATTTCTATGTTGTGAGTGTTATTCACAAGGAAGACTTGTCATGTTTTTTTGACACCTCAATATTTCAAACATCTAATAATAATTCTCATTTTTTTATTTTTATATTTTTAGTCCAAATGTTAGTAGAAACAAAAGAAAAAAATATAAAAAAATATAAATATAATATGAAAAAAAGAATATTAAAGTATTTATTTTTTATTTTTAATTTAAATCTTTATCTTTTAAAAAATTTAATTTGATCATTTATTTATTTTTTATTTAATTTAGTTTTTTATTTTTTTTAAATATTTATTTATCATCTTATTTTTTATTCAGTTTAAATTTTTATTTTATTTTTTCAATTTAATCATTCAATTTATTTAAAATTAACATTATTCATCATTTAATTTTTATCCATTTTTCTTCTCTTAACTTTCATTTCATTTTTAATTAAATAATTATTATTAAATGATTAATGACATCTATTTTAAATAAATAGATTAAAAGACTAATTTTAATAAATAAAATAAGATAAATGATGAAAATAAATTTTTTAAACGATAAATTATTAAATTAGAAAAATAATCAAAATAATTTTTTTAAAGATAAAGAATTAAATTTAAAAAATCTAAAAAAATAAAGAAAAATAAAAAATATTAATAAGATATTTGAAATATTAAGATATCAAAATATTATCTCTGACTAGAATGCCAACAGGAAACAGGCAACAGTCAACTTCGTCAGCCGCGGTTAAATGAATGAGTAGCACGCGGCTAACCAGCCTATATTCAAATACAAATATACTATACTTGTTAAATCCGATAATATATTACATATTCCCTCAACCTCCATAATTTCCATTAATTTTTACATTATATATAATTAAGTGTAATTACTTTTTTCTTATAAATTATAACATATACTTGTTCTATATAAATGTTAGTTGAAACTATAGATACTTATTGGCCGTGAACTATTTAAAAATTTATTAATAAATCATTTTGAAGTTTATAAAGTTGATAATAAGACTAATAATTATTGGTTGAAATTTATATGTTTTTAAATTATTTAATTGAAGAAAAAATATTTAACTAATTTGAAATAGTTTGTAAATAAAAAATGATATAAAAAATATGTTTATATAAACAAAATTTGTTTTATGGATAAAAATAGAATTTTAGAAATTGTATTAGCTTTCGAATATCAAATAATTTATTTGAATTATAAATATATAGTGCAATAATTAAATTAATAATATTATATGAAAACAATAAGCTCAAAAATAGTGGAAAGAGAAATAATAAATAAAATAATTTACCTTTATAAAAATAGAAAAAGTAAAAACAAAAATTGTATTAACATAGTAAAGATAACGCTTAATATTTGAATTAAATGATAAGAGATTGTTTCAACTTAATTAGAAATCTCAAATTCAAATATCGGCATGTATTTGTAGTTTATAAAAAAAACATAATAAAGATTAAAAAAAAGGTACAAATTCGTTTTAGTAATTTATAAATTACAAGCTAATGAAATAAGTTTTAATTTCTAGGAAAGGTTAACAAACACCTTAATTTGATTAACCAACAAGTGTGAGTTGATCAAAAGAATTAGGAACACTTATTTCACATACCCTCAATCTTTCTTTCCCAAAAAAAATGTTAAGACATCATCATAAAATGAATCCCACCTAGAACAACACCCTTATACTCAATTGTCTATGACACACCAAGAATGTATTAATCAAAAAATCAAATTCAAGGAATCATGAGAGAGCATCAACCAAACTCATAGAAGACGGAAAGAAGAAAACAACTAAGGAAACTTATAGGATGGGAGACCAATTATTCCAAAAGAAACCTTCAACAATAAATGAGGAGATTAAGTCCCACCACAACAAAAAAAAGTACCACCACAAAAAACTGTGTAAAATGTTCAATCTGTTGCATACTTAGATTAAAAAAAAAAATCTTTTATTTTAGGACAATCACTTTTTTTCTTTAAAAAACTGTGATTTTTTTCAAAATAACAAAAATAAAATATTTATTTAGTATTTGAAAATACGACTTAAATGCCAACAGTCATGGATTTAAATGAAATTCAATTCAATTCTCTTAAATAAAATTTTAAAATTAAAGCATATATTTTTAATTAAATATTGAATTATATGTTTTAATTCATAATCCATCATATGATTTATTATATCTATAATTTTCTCTCTTTATTTTTTTTCTTCTTATTCTGTTTTTCCTCCACCTCAATCCACTCCAATTTGGGTGGACTTTTAATATTTTATTACAATTAAAAAATAGTATGTTTTACCGTACATATTGGTTGGGTCCTCCGCATAAGAGGTATGTAGCACCTCACTTGCAATAACATGGTACAAGTAATTTTGTGATATAGAACTCAAAATTAAAACAAATAACCTATTAATCAAGCAACCATGCCCTGTGATACTCTTAATAATCCAATTTGTAAGTATCAACGATTTTTTTATTTTCTTACTGAAGTATCAATGAAATTTATTATACCGAATTTTGATTCTCACTAAATAAAAAAAACCTTTACGTATCTTATATTATACGTCAAGTTTTTTTTTTTATCAACTTATATTATTATTAGCTTAGTCTCATTTGTGCTTTACGGGTATTAATTTTATAATTTATAATTTTTTATATATTGTAACTTTTTAATCTATTTATCTATTATATTTTATTTAATAAAATATATTAACAAAATATATATTAGTATATATATAAACACACGCAATAGTTAATAATATTACTATATAATAAAATATTAAATATTATAAAAAATATGTTAAAATTCTGTACTTCATAAAAATGTATGTCATGAATTTTGTTTTTATTTTAATATATTTTTATATTTTCATATTACTAAAATTATATATTGTTAATCAAATAAATTTAAACATTAATCAAATAAGTTAATTTAAAATATAAAAATTTTCTTTAGTTGAATAAATAAGAAAAAAATTGATTTAAACTAAAAACTTATTTCAAATAGGTGAATGTTATTATTGAAATTTTAAATGTTCTTTAATATTTGAATATATTTTTATCAATTAATGTTTAAATATGATTCATGAAATTATTTTTTTTATATTTCATTCTTATAGTTTTTAATTATATGATGTAATTCATGAGTTTATCTTTGTTTTATAAATCTGATATAACTTAATAAATATTGCCTAAAAAAATTAAATTGTTACTAAAAAATACTAAAAATGAATTAAATAAATTGATTGATGATTTTTCATAGTATATTATTAAGTAATAGAATCGTTACTAAAATTGCTAGAAATTTTAAAAATAGAATAAAAATTTAAAAATAAAACTATTTACATTTAATATAATAATAATTGAATATAAATCCAATAAAATAAATAAAAAAATAAAATCTATTTACGTAATAAAATAATATTAATTTGAATTAATAATTGAATTAATAGATTATACACGTCAAGTAACACACATCGAATAAGATGAAACAGAAGATTTATTTTCACTCGAGGACTTGTTTATTCTTGTTTAAATAATAAGAGAAAATCCTGCAAAAAGAAAATGACAAAAATAAAAGTGAGCATAGATATTGTATTTTATTTGTTTAAGGGCATAATAAGTATTATAGTTCGAAGTTCGAACCTTCTTGTTCTTGCCCACTGGGATTCTCAAATTCTTTTCTTCGTGAACATAATTTCTTCTCCTTGCGAAATGGAATGTTATTTAACGCGCCTTTAAGGGGCGTAAGCAGCAAATCAATATCCACGTCAACTTTTTTCCTTGTTTGTTCAAAATTGAAGGTAAGTCAAATTTATAATCAATAATTTATTTTCTACGTTAATTATTTATAAGAAAAAGAGTTATATATTAACATTATAAATATTTTTATATTATTATATGATCATAATGTATTATATATAATAAATTTATTTATTATTTTTTATAATAATTATATTAAAAATTATATTAAAAATGAATTATGATTAAAATAATAATATAAAAATATTTTATATTATCAATACATAATCAATACCTTCTTTATTTATGGTCAATTTAAATATGACTATTTTTGTCATCTTAAGAAATAGATTGATTTGCTTTCACGGTCACGGCTAATTCAAACATATTTGAAAATCAAAGTGTCACAAATTATTAATAAAGTAGTTACTAAAATTTTAAATTTAGGTTTTTAAGCTTTCCAACCTTGACTAAGCACATGGCCATATTATCTTCAATAATCCGCTAGTTATTGTTTACTTTATTTATGACGTGAGATATATCTTTTATTAATATATATGGCTTAGAATCAATACAAAAAAAAATTGAAAATAAGAAGATGAAAAGGTTTAGATCATAACAATGAAAACACAGTTTAACTTGTTTGGGAGATTCTTGTGGGGGCTCCATATATATACCTCGTGTACATTTTTTTAGTTGTGTTTTGGTCTTCGGGTTTTGTTAGTCCATTTTTCAAAATTTGTCCGGATATGTTATGGGTTAATTTTTGTAAAGTATTTTGTTGTGAGGGGGAATTTTGGACAGCGACTGAATTGAATTTTAATGACTACTATAATAATTATCTATATTCTATAATGAGTGTAAAAATTTTACCTAGCAAATGAGATATAGATAATTGATTATAACAAAATTCAGTTGTAATTATGGGTATTGGTATTGTAATATCTAACTCTATTCATACTCATACAATATATTTAACCCATTTTTTGAATATTTTTTTATTATAAATATTCATAAGAGAAAAAATAAGAAGATAAAAAAAACTGAGTTTCTCTCCTAAGTTAACGTTAACTTTTTTAGAGGCAAATTAAAATTAACTTTTGCATTGCCTTTTATAAAAATAATCTCATTTAATTTTATTTGTTTTCTTTTTTTCTATTATTGTTCAATTATTTATCATTTATACAATAAAATATATGACCGTGTTTTTTTCAAAATTGATTTGAGAAAAATATTCTATACTAAATAGCAATTATATTCAAACAAAGAGGATGGTCCAGTGATCACCATTCACCAAACTAATTCGCAAGATAAGAATATTTATAAATGAATAGATTATTATGTTATTTTTTAATATTATCACTTTCAATGTACACCTAGAAAAAAAAAGGTGAATATACTGAAAATAGTACACACATAAACACTTAATAATGAAATTAAAAGAAAGATAAAGATACATTAAATATGCTATTAAAAATATATCGAACACAAGAAAAAGGAAATTTGAGTAAGAAAGACGATAAAATAATGACAATAGGGAAAGTTAGAGCCTACACCAGAAGGAGCAACCGCGGCTGATAGCAACTACTGGCCAACACAGAGATTATTTCCAAAGTCACCATCCATCCATCAAAGATAAACACTCAGCTCTGTCAAAACCAATTGATTATGCTATATATGGATGGAAGAAAACGGATAAAATAATATATGAAAACATTTTTTTTCTGACTGAAAATTTAGGCAGAGGAAACAACATCTACATCTCTGTCTAAGGTAGAAAAATTCTCTGATCTCTAAAAATATTTAAAAAGTACTTATATTTAAGGCATAGGATTCAAATTTGCTACTGTCAGATGCAAGTCTCTCTAATTGATTATGATATAAAACGGATAATCATATAGTATTTTTCTTATTTAATTATGAAAAAAGAAAGATAAAAAATATTTTTTTAAAAAATATTTATTTTATTTTATTTTTGTATTTAAAATTTTCTCCCGTTCTTCACGTTTCCTTCACTATACCTAACATAATTAGAACATGTACATTCATTAGCACATAAAATAAAACATTGAAAGAGCCTGCAAAACAATACCTCTAAACATATAAATTTAAGAATAAACACTAAATTTGATTTCCATGAAAAAAATATCTGAATCTTTTGTTGATCAGAAAAAAAAATTGATTCAATTTAATTTCTAAAATGTTTGTTAAATAATTTCTCAGAGTTATAAATTTATAATATTTTGGTCTTTTAATTACTTTTTATTATATAGTATATATTTAATTTAAAAAAATTAAATGTATGCTGAATGAATTGCTGGAAATATTAATAACTTAATTATTCTCTAAATATTAATTAAATAATTGAAAAATTAAAATGCATCATGATTATAATCTATTTTATTGAATACCTTATATTTTTAATATTAAATTATTTAAGAAAAGGTTATGTGAATTTGAGGATTAGTGTTAGAATGTGGATTATAATCATAATTTAATCTTATAAAATTAACTTATAAAATAAAATATGTATTTCACTTTTATTTATTATTTTTATCATATTATTAGTTAATATGAAATCTTCAACCATTAAATCAAAGCAAGTTAGGTCTAATAAAAGAAATTAATTCTACACATCATGACAAATAAAAGTATAAATCCCTGTTTGGAAAGCTAAAAAGAATCCTATAAATCTGGGAAACCGCATAAATTGTTCAAACTTCAAAAGGAAAGGACACGTTAATTGAGGTATCGATGCCCGGATATATGAAATGCGGTGACTACGGGACATACCAGTCTTCTTTTCGTCGCAAACTTTAGTTTTACTTTTACATCAAAAGTCTAAACTTTTACGAATTACTTCTATATCTTTTCAGTATTTTGTTTAATATTTTACAAAATAAGTATTAAATAAAAAAAATTTAATTATTATATTGGAACATTGATTAAGGAATTAATTTTTTATTAGAATATTTAATATTTATTTTACACTATTTTATGATCTCTATAATAAATTTTTTTTTTAGTTTTTCAATTAATATTCTAGGAACACCAACTAGCAATACTCTTAAAAAAATTTAAATATATTTAATATCTTAAAATATAAAATTCATTTAATTTTTGTTTAATAATGAGTAAAATAGAACAAAATTTAGAATTATTGATTAATTTAAGAAATAATTATTTAAGATTTTAAGTGATTTATCAAATTAATTAAATTATTTATTGGCACCACTTTATAATCTATACATATTGATTAACTAACTCATTTCTTTACGTAAAAAAATCTCATTTTCTTTGAACATTATATTGAGTCGTATTTTCCCCGATATTAATGTAGAAGCCCTTTTATTTTATTCAATAAAAAAAAATGTCCGTGTTTCTTTGGGCTCAGGCGAATTCGATGGATAGTTCTACATTGGACAGTGTTCCAATCCTAACTAGAGTAAAATATGTACTTGACCATAAAAAAACCTCCATTCATAGCCAATTATATGTTGTTGTTCTACATATATGAATAAACTTAATTAATATTTTAGTCAACGCATCGAAACAAAATGAATCTTTATTTTATATAACTCAAATTTATATAAATAAATTATTTTAAAATATGTAAATTGTATTATAATTAAAGTATATAACAATAATATGAAAGAGATATGTTTAAAAATATATACCTAAAAATGCCCTAGTAAAAAAAAAAGAAGGTAAAAATATTTTAATTAAAGAATTACAACAAAAATGATCTTATTCAATATAAGTATTTTAAGTTAATTATATAAAGAGAGGGATTAAAAAATAAAATTTATTTTAAGGTTATTATATTTTGATCAAAAAGATTAATCTTGTACCTAGGCGACAAATATTCTTAATACGTGGGATTTAACTAAATTGATTTAGCATAAAAGTAAAACATTTTGATTTCTTATTGTTTGTTAATCTAGGTAACTCCGCCCATGTGTGTTGACATGCATGGTCTGTCCCAAGCCAGGATAAAGGAGGAGGGTTGGCGTCAGGAGTTGCGAACCGGCAATAAAAAATTAGCTATTCTTATGTGATGAACCTTTATGATATTTCGTTGGGGCGTTCCCTTCATAGCGACGCGTTACATCGGGCCCAGGGTGTATCGAAAAGTGTGTTAGGGTCCTCGCCACAAGGCAAGGCGCTACATCGATCCCGGGATGTAGTGAAAAGTGTGCTAGGGTCCATGCCGAAAGGCAAGACGCCAGGTCTTCACCCGGATTTGGTGACAAAAAGGTAAGGGTGCCAACACGCAGATGGGCGAGCGTGGTGGGCAAACATAGCCCAGGGGTTTAAGATGAAATTGGGAAGCTAGAACATAGGAACATTAACGGGTAAACTGAGGGAGTTAGCAGATGTCTTTGCCAGAAGGAAAGTGAATATTGTTTGCTTGCAAGAAACTAAGTGGGTTGGAGAAAAGGCCAAGGAAGTGGAGGGCACCGGTTTCAAGTTATGGTATACAGGTACTATCAAGAGTCGCAATGGAGTTGGAATTATGATCGATAGAAGTTTCGGAGATAAAGTCGTTGATGTAAAAAGGAAAGGCGACAAGATTATGATGATTAAGCTTTGTAGTGGGGGATCTTATTTTAAATATCCTTAGTGTGTATGCACCCCAAGTGGGATTACTATCAGATGAAAAGAACCAATTTTGGGAAGAATTGGAGGAGGTTTTAAGAGGGATACCAAAAAAGGAGAAGATTTTCCTAGGAGACGATCTGAATGGGCATGTTGGTAAAAATAGTGGAGGTTTTGATAGAATTCATGGTGGTTTTGGCTATGGGACAAGAAATGAGACTGAAGAAGATGTCTTGAACTGTGCACTAGCCTATGATTTGATGCTAGCGAACACTTTTTTCCGGAAAAGGGAGTCTCATCTTATCACATATCATAGTGGCCAAAATCGTAGTCAAATTGATTTCTTTATGACTAGACGGGAAGATAGAAATTCGTGTATTGACTGCAAGGTCTAACCTGAGGAATGTGTGGCGATACAACATAAGTTGGTTGTTCTAGAGGTCAGGTTCAACAAAGTTCTTAATTTGAGGAAGAAAGATCCAAATCCAAGGATAAGATGGTGGAAGCTAAAGGAGGAGAAACAAATAGAGTTTAAAGAAAATATGTTGCGTGCAGGACCGTGAGAGTTTATTGGAGAAGCTAATGAAATATGGAATAAGATGGCTATGTGTGTCCAAAATGTGGGAAGGAGGGTGTTAGGTGAAAGCAAAGGGAATAAAGTTTTTACAAAGGAAACTTGGTGGTGAAATGGAGAGGTGCAAGAGGCTATTAAACAGAAGAAGGAATGTTTTAGATCTTTGCATAAATGTCCCAAAGATGAGAATTTGCAAAAGTTTAGAGTAGCGAGAAAGGATGCAAAGAAAGAAGTGCGGGAAGCTAGAGGCAAAGTTTTTGACGATTTGTATAAAAATCTTGGGAGCAAGGATGGAGAGAAATGTATTTACAAACTTGCAAAAATGAGAGATAAGAAGAGTAAAGACCTCACCCAAGTTAGATGTATCAAGGATGAAAATCAAAAACTTTTGGTGAGGAATGAAGATGTAAGTGAAAGATGGTTAGACTACTTTAACAATCTTTTTAATGGGAATGGTGACAAGAATGATGTGGTTTTGGAGGACGTTTTTGATGATCTGAATAGAAGATTTGTACGCAGAATTAATACACATGAGGTTAAGGAGGCTTTAAAGAGGATGAAGAATAATAAAGCGTTAGGACCTGATGACGTCCCTATAGAAGTGTGGAGGGGCTTGGGAGATGTGGCAATAAAATGGTTGACGAATCTTTTTAATAGAATTCTTCAAACAAACAAGATGTCTGATGCTTGGAGGAAACGTATGTTTGTGCCTATTTACAAAAACAAGGGAGATATCCAGAATTGTTCAAACTATAGAGGCATCAAGCTCATGAGCCATACTATGAAGTTGTGGGAAAGAGTTATCGAACATCGCCTAAGGAGGGAGACCAAGGTTTCAGTAAATCAGTTTGGATTTATGTCAGGAAGATGTACCATGGGAGCTATTTTCTTGATGAGACAATTAATGGAAAAGTATAGGGAAAGGAAGAAAGACTTACATATGGTGTTCATAGATCTTGAGAAAGCATATGACAGAGTCCCAAGAGAAGTCTTATGGTGGACTCTTGAGAAGAAAAAGGTAGCATTAAAGTACGTTAATGCAATCAAAGATGTGTATGATGGAGCTACCACATGTGTGAAATCCTGTAATGGAACATCAAGGTATTTTCCTATCATGGTAGGTGTCCACCAAGGTTCAGCTCTTAGTCCTTATCTTTTTGCCTTAGTGATGGATGAACTAACGAGAGATATTCAAGAGGAGGTGTCGTGGTGTATGCTTTTTGCAGATGATATCGTACTTATTGATGAGACCAAAAATGGCGTGAATAGGAAATTGGAATTGTGGAGAAGCACTTTGGAGTCTAAAAGATTCAAGATAAGCAAAAACAAGACGGAGTATATGAAGTGTGAGTTTTCGCAGGATAAGGATGGTGATCAAGACACAATGCATCTACTTGATCAAGAGGTATCAGGAAAGATGTTTTTAGATACTTGGGATCAATGTTGCAAAAAAGGGGTGAGATCGATGAGGATGTAAGTCATAGGACTAGAGCAGGGTGGATGAAATGGCGGAGTGCATCGGAGTTTTTGTGTGACCGCAAGATTCCCCTTAAGCTAAAAGGAAAATTCTATAGAACGACTGTTAGACCGGCAATGCTATATGGTGCGGAATGCTGGCCAGCACATAGGCAGCATGAGCATAAAATAGGGGTAGCGGAAATGAGGGTGTTAAGGTGGATGTGTGGATATACGAAGATGGATAAGATAAGAAATGAGGATATTCGACGAAAGGTATCAGTGGTACCGGTATGTGAAAAGATGAGAGAGCATAGATTGAGATGGTTTGGGCACGTTATGAGACGGCCACTGGATGCTCCTGTAAGAACAAGAGTTTGTTACCATGAGCTAGACACAAAGAGAGGTAGGGGTCGACCGAAACTTACCTGGGGAAAGATAGTTAAACAAGACCTAATGGAGTGAGCTATAGATTGGCGGACGGTATGTCTTAGGATGGAGTGGAGAAAAGCGATAAGCTTGGTGGAGGGTTAAACTCATTAGTAACTCTATGTTCCAGTCGTTCCCTTGTTTTTAGTCATTCTCCTCCTCTTTTCTCCCTTCTTCCTCTCATCATTCTGTTTTTAGCCTCTTTTTTTTTCTCTCATTTGTCTTATTTTCGATTTATCATTGGGTTCATCTACTACCGACCCTAATTAATTTGGGTTAAAAGTGTTGTTGATATTGATGTTGATTATTTGTTAATCTAGGTGAGTTCTTATAAATTCTGTCTTCAGTTTTCACTATTAAAAAATATATATATATATACGTTTCTTAACAAGTGATAAGTTAAAAATTGGAGTGAGAAAAGTAATTAAAGATATTTGGAGCCTACGTGAACTAAGATCCTTCATAATTTCCTAATAACGTGGGGGAGTGGATAGTTTTATTTTATATAAGGACCAATAACTGCGAGCTTATATAAATAAAAGTTTTTACAATGTAATTTAGCTCCTTGATCACCAAACCAATCAAACTTATTATTTCCAATATTTTTATCTTTCATTTTTAGATTTATTTATTATTTTCAACCATTTACAACGCTTTTCTTTACTGCAGTCTCATAAAAGAAGTATAACGTAGCCAACTTAATTTTTATGACAACTAGAAAAAAAAATTGGTGCAGTGAACTAGAAACTCAATTGAGAAAAATAATCTCTTCCTCAAATCATTCGTCTTACATGAATAATCGCGTTAGTAATTAGTCCTTTTAACCACTGATTAGTTGAATATCTACATAAACAATTAATTATATTTTAATTAACTATAATTTTCCTTATACTTGCTTTTTCTTAACATTTTATATTTATTTATAAATGAATTATTTTTCATCATAAGTATTTTTATTTTCAATTTTATTAGATATTACTTGGTAGGGGTCAACAACAATGGATTTGTGTTATTGTTTTTTTTTTTTAAGACCCTAGTATGTTTGTCTCTTCTTCTTCCTCTGCACACTTCACATCCTCAACCATAACTATCATCAAACACTACCAAGAAGGGTTGGGGGTGGAAATGAGAAGAGTTGGGGCACGGGAAAGAAGAAGGCGGAGGGAGAACTGAGAGGGATAAAAGAGTCTTTTCTCATGTGTGTAGAGGCCAATAACAAATGAGACAGGCCCCAATATCAACTCCTCATGTTGAATGGAGAACTTAGCCCATGTATTCCCACAAGACGATAAAGCTATTTATTTTATCTTTTTTTTTACTCCTATTGTATTTTTTGTATTTTTTAAGCGAAAGTATCCTTACTAGATACTAATTTCCATAAGGCATTTTTTGATAAATTTTTAGAAGTCTCAAATTAGTTTTGGAAAACATTTTTATGGATATGTAGATGGCTCAAAAAGCCTTGGAAATCCCTTTTCATAGTTAAGTTAGAAGTCTCCCTTCATCCCTCTCCCTCTTTCTCTTCAATTACCAATTAAGAGGGTGTGTAAAAGATCTCACAATAAGTAGGCATGGCAACTTGACCCGCATCCGTGGGCATCCGTTCTAACCCGTCCCGATGTCAACGGGAAAAAATTGAGTTGACCAATTTCGGGTTCGGGTTCGATTTTTCCCCGCCTGTTGAATTCGAGGGTGGGGGCGGTTTTGGTAATGCTGATAACCGCCCCGCCCCCGCACCTGCCCCCGCCCCTACCATGCTATATTTAATTATTTACAAAAATACCTTTATATATGTGGAATACCTTGGGATAAAAACTTAATTTTATTCAAGAATTAGGAGTATAACTAATTTTATTTTCAGCAATAAACATCTAATGTTGAAATTTTATTGTAATTACATACATTTGAGACTTAGCGCGATCAAATTTTATGCTATGATTGTTGTTTAAAATTAAATTTTTAATAGCAATTTTTAAGTGTTCGGGGGCGGGGCGGGACCGAGAAAATCGACCCCCGTCGGGGGCGGGGGCAATTTTTTTAGCCCCATCGATTTTTTGGGGCGGGGCCGAGGGTGGTATAAGTAAAAACCGCCCCCGACGCCCCCCCCCCCCCCCCCCCCCCCCCCCCCCCCCCCCCCCCCCCC
>CM023959.1:28016419-28037199 GCA_013407115.1 Glycine latifolia | reverse complement strand
AAAAAAAAAGAATATGGTTGGCAAAATATTCTGTATTCGTTTTATTCATTCAGGAGGTATTTATAGGAATACCATTGGGGATAAAGCTGTCCTTCATTGGCCAGCTGTACAGAATATTGCAGGAAATGAAAGCAACGCAAATTGTAAATAGTACTAGGTTGTTATAACCAATTGCTGACAGGTCGTAACGGAATCTTCAGCAATTCTTATCCCTTTTTTCTAGCTGGTATCAAACGTAGTCGTTGAGGTGAGTGGGCCTCTGTGTGATTCTCTTAGGCCTGTTGCTGTGGTGTTGGATAGCCTTGCTATCACCTAGGAGGGAATGTAGGAAACTAGACACTATTTTGGGCAGTGTGCAAGGGAAGTGTAATCATCACCTGGCAAAGAATGCAGTGATAGATATAAATCCATAAGCAGTTCCATCCTCTAGCATTTCCTTTTGTTTGATTGTCCAGCATTCTTTAAGGCACAAGTTCTTACAGAGATGATATCATGCTTAAGCATGAATAAAAGATATGATACATCAATCATATATCAAAACAATGGCCTTTAAAATTATTTCTTAAAAAAAATGCGTACTCCAATGCTCGGAGGCTCCACGCTATGCGCAGATAAGGG
Source organism: Glycine latifolia (assembly GCA_013407115.1). Classification (NCBI taxonomy): domain Eukaryota; kingdom Viridiplantae; phylum Streptophyta; class Magnoliopsida; order Fabales; family Fabaceae; genus Glycine; species Glycine latifolia. Next base: position 28,036,581 of record CM023959.1, on the reverse strand, counting down.
GAAGAAATATTGTACGCAGCCTTATCTTTGCATATGCAAAGAAGCTGTTTCCGGATTCGAACCCATGACCAACAAGTCACTAAGACACAACTGTACCGCTGTGTTAGGATTCGCCCTCAGCTTGTCAAAATTATTTCTTCACAGGGAAAAAATTATTATAAAAGAGAAAAAGACTATAAAGCAGGAAGAAAGTGAATCCTCTTAAATCCTTTAAGCTAGAGCGATTATGCTTTCAACTTGATACAAATCAGCTTAACAAAACAATGACAAGCACAGCAAAATCTATCCAAACAAAACCCAAGAAATCAATAGCAAAATGTAAGAAAAAGATAAAATAGGCCAAACACACATCCAGACAGAAGCAAATCCAAACATATAGGAGATTCACATGGCACAGGGAATAGATTGAACAAGAAAAGGACCACAGAGCATTCTGAAAGTGACACAATCATGATGAAAGAAAATCATCTTGAGAACTACCTATGTCACTCTATGTAATGAAAAAACATGAGTACAAAAAAAGTATGACACCAATGGGGAGTCTCCATTGGTTCAATATTCATAGAAGATGGTTTTGCTTTCACGTATGAGAGAAGATGGAATTCTTCCTCCATTAAATATCAAAACCACCATCTAATTTACTGTAACATTCGCTGAAAATGATATGGTTCTAACTAAGAATAAAAAATCATTCTAACACTAAAAACCATTGTCCTGTATGTTGGATATTTGTTGAACATTTTATGCATAAAAAGATTTATAATGTTTTGATGATAACAAACAATGAATGTCACATTATTAGATTTATTGCACTGATGATAATTATTTGATATTTTGAAGTTACTGATATTTTGGATTTGATATTTTGAAATTACTGATATTTTGGATTTATGAAGATCAACATAATTGATAAGATTATTTAAAGAATCCTGAATATTGATATCATTCAAGATGACATGGAATTAAAAAGATTTATTTCTATTTATTTTTTAGATTCTATGTAAGAAGATTAGAAGATTGATCTTGTCAATATAATTATCTTTCAGATTGCATTCAAAAATAGGCTAGATATTTTCTAATATTGCATTCAAAAACATGATAAAATATTTTTAAGATTGCATTGCATAATATAATAGAATATCTTTAAGATTGCATTGTATGATAAGATAAAATATTTTTTAAGACTAAATTCAAAATTTAGATAAAATCATATCCTTAAATTAGTATAAATAGAAACATATGTTTGTGTTTTATGCATGCATTCCATTCCAAATAATATCAGAGTTTAGAGAGTTTATGTTTGCATTATTGAGAGAACTGTTGTGAGATCATATAGAAGCGTTTGACAAGTCTGATTCTTCAACTCTCCATTAGGATTTAAAGGTACCTATTTGCTTAAGGAATAAAAGCGTAAAGGTAACTATTTTATTATATTTTTCTTCTTGAATTTGGAAAAGGTCGCAGCTGGGAAACTAGGATATCAGTTCTGTCTCTATTCTTGGTGAATTGAGACATACGACTTCTGGCTGGGAAACTAGGATACCAGTCAGGCTGGGAAACAAGGATACCAGCTAGGATAATTATTGTGTAAGGGTAGGATAGGAAACTAGGATACTAGGAACTCTTGTACACAAAATTATCATAGTGGAGTTGTCCATTGGATTGATTATCCAATTTGGACGTCGTGATTTTTTACTCAATTGAGTTTTCCATGTTAAAATTGATTGTGTCTTCTTTATCTCTTATCTCCATATTATTGCTTTGAGTTTGATTTTAAATTGTGAATTATTTTATAAAACTCAATTCACCCCCCTCTTGAGTTCATCTGGGACCAACAATTGGTATCAGAGCAGTGTTCTCTTTATTTTGCAAGTAACTCCTGAATAGTAGATCTTAAGATGAACCCAATGGAAACAATAAGAGAAGACTACTCTACCCAAACGCTTCCACTATTCGATGGAAAGTACTACAATTACTGGAAGAACAGAATGAAGATTTTCATTCAAGTAGAGAACTATCAAGTCTGGAAGGTAATTGATACTGGAGACTTTCATATCACAAAGATGAATGAAAAGAGAGAAAGAGTGTCAAAACTTGAGGACGAATATACCGATGAAGATTGGAAGAAGTTGGAATACAATGCTCAAGTCAAGAGAATTCTTCATTGTGGACTAGGGACACAAGAATACAACCACGTGATGGGTTGCAAGACTGCCAAGCAAATGTAGAATCTTTTAGAGGTAACACATGAAGGTAAAAACGAGGTAAAACAGTCTAAAATTGATCTTCTTATGCATCAATATGAATTGTTCTCTATGAAACTTAAATAGTCTATTAGGGATATGATAACTTGTTTTACTAACATAGTAAATGAATTAAATGCTTTAGGTAAGGACATACAGGTTGAGGAGCAAGTAAGGAAAATTCTGAGGAGTCTACCTAGAGAGGACTAGATGCCCAAGGCCACTGCTTTGCAAGAAACCAAAGACTTTAAGACTTTCAACCTTGAGCAGTTGGCAGGATCTCTAATGACATATGAGATGCAACTAGAGTCCCACATGAATGAAGATATAAGATTGAAGGATGAAGGCATTGCTTTAAAAGCTCAATCAAAGGAAGTGAGTGATGACTCAGATGATGAGGAGGAGATTGAAATGCTTGTGCGGAAGATCAAAAAACACTTAAATAACCAAAAGTATAATGGAAGCTCAAGTAATAAATAGGTAAAATCCAAAACTTTCTCTTCTTCAAGAGATGATTATAGTTGCTTTAGGTGTGGCAAAACAAGTCATAGGATTAAGGATTGTCCTGAAGTAGAGCAAGAAAGTAGAAAGGAAAAGAAGGCTAAATAGCAGAAGAAGTATGAAAAGAAAGAGTTCAAGAAAGCAATGATGGCTACTTGGAGTGATTCTGATTTAGAGGAAGAAGACTCTGAAAATAGTGAAGTTGAGGCCAACATCTGTTTTATGGCTGGAACTGACTCTGAAGATGAAGACACTGAGGTAAATTTTCTTGAGCTGAGATCTTCCATGCATTTGTTAAAAAAGAAATATCTATTAAAAGTGTTAGACTTTGTAATAGATGAGTATTTAAAAATATGTGAATATAATAATGACTTGATTGATGACCTTGGTGAATTAAAGAATGAGCTTAAGAAATTCTCTAAGGCCAATAAAGAATTGAGAAAAACAAACGAGAGCCTAGAGGAGAAAATCACTAGCCTTAAGAATATTGCTTCAAAACTTGAAAACGAAAATGCTTCTATGGTTGTTAAATTGAAAGAGCATAAGAAAGAGAAATGTGTGACAATTTGTGATGCTATATTGGAAGAAAAAATTGAAAAGTTGGAGGGTGAGGTAGAAAAGTTGACTAAAGAGAATAAGGACCTCCAAAATAAGCTAGAGTCTGCCCTTAGAACTCCCAAGGTTGATAGACCCAATGTTATTGACTGGTTGTATAAGAATTGTAACACATCTAGGCATGGGTTAGGCTTTAAAGGTAATAAGAAATTTACCTGGAAAACAAAAACTAAGCATGTGGAATTGTATGAGAAAAAGGTATGTTATCATTGTGGCAAGGTAGGACATCTTAAATTTGAATGCAAGAGTAGGATAAAAACTATTGAAAAGAATGTCACATATGTTAAGAATAACTCTATTTCTGCATGCAAAGTAAAGCAAGTTTGGGTTAGAAAAGATGAGCTTTATAACTTTGTTGAGAAGAAGGGACCCAAGCTAGACTGGGTTTCCAAAACTAATCATTGATTTGTGACTGCAGGTTGGAGTGAGGGGGAACAATTTGTGGTACTTTGACAGCGGTTGTTCCAAGTACATGACAGGAGACAAATCAAATTTTTTCTCACTCAAACCTTTTGAAGATGGAAGTGTGACATTTGGTGACAATAACAAAGGGAAAATTATGGGCGTAGGTAAGGTTGGTAAGTCACTATCACACTCCATAGGTAATGTATTTTATGTTAAAGGTCTTAAGCATGATTTATTAAGCATTTCTAAATTTTGTGATAAAGGTAACAAAGTTGAGTTTACTTCTGATAAATGCTTGGTAACTAAAATGGATTCAAATGAGGTAATTCTAAAGGATAAAAGAATTAAAAAAACTTATCAGGTTGATTTGCATTGTTTGTCAAATGTTTCTCTCACCTATTTGAGTGTTTTAGATAATGACCCATTGTTGTGGCATAAAAGGTTAGGACATGCTAGCTCGAATACCATCAAGAAGCTGAACTTAAGTTCTGTGATACTAAACATCAGGTTGCCAATATTTTCACTAAACCCCTAAACCGTAAGAGATTTGAAAAATTAAGACTGAAACTAGGGTTGATAAATCACAACTAATACGTTCAAATTTTCTTTTCCCCAATGATTGACTAGTTTAGAAAAGAATTGACATTCATGATATTTGTTGAACTATCTTGTTTCTCTCACTTCCATATTCACCTATCTCTGTTACATCGTTTACTTTATATACCTTCTTGTGTTAATTCTGAAGTGTATGCCTTGATATTGTAGTGAATTTGCTATGTTGTGAGGAATAATGTGCATGTGTGTTTTCTTTGTGAGGCGGACAATCTAGAACTTGTATGATTGAAGCTCAAGGCTCATTGTTTGAGATGTTTCATAAGTTTACTAAAAATGATATAGGCCATCTTTGGTCGTTTGAGCCTTTCAAGCTAACCTTTTTAGTATTTTATATCCCTAGTCACCCTATTTGAGCCTTAACTTTGACTTTCATTGATAAATTACAATATGCAACCCTTTGTGTTTTGATTTAAAAAAAAATCCCTTTTAAGTGTAGGTATGCATAGTTTCTAAAGCAAGTGTCATGAGGTGTCTGATTATATAAAAAAAAATGGGGAATGACAGTGGAAAGAAAAAGAAAAGAAAAATCATCTTCTAAAACAAGTGTCATGAGGTGTTTGGTTAAAAAAAAAGGAATGACAGTGGAAAGAAAAAGAAAAGAGAAATCATTTTCTAAGCAAATGTCATGAGGTGTCTAGTTGGAAAAGAAAAAGAAAAGGGGTGAATGACAGTAAAAAAAATTATATTGAAAGTATTAAGTGGAGAGAAAAGTAGGAAACTATGCATATCAATACTATACTTATTTGTTTCCTATCTCACCTTATTCTTTGTTTGTTTTTTATCCACCTTGTACGTTACAAGCTTATAAAGATCTATTGATTTGGTGGCTTATGAAATATTTCTACACTAAGAGTGGAGAGCAGTCATGATGTACAAGCTTATGGAAAGCCTGGAGAATAAGAACATAGAGTGATCCTAAATATGAGCGAAAAGATAATTTATTGCAATGTTAAGGAATGTGCTTTAGAATGTTAATTTCTTTGCAGCCTTTCATCTTTATCACTTTCTTGTTCTTCATTGTTAGCTCTATTCATGTTTTTCTACCCATGTATCCCTATTCCTGCTAAGGTTCATAACCATTCTCTCCATCATGATTGTTTATTTTAATCTTTTCGATGATGCCAAAAGGGGGAAAGAAGTTTGAATGTCATGTTATGGTAAATTGTTGTGAGTTATTGATTCTAGTCATAGCTTAGCAATGCTAGAGAATAGTTGAAAATCATTAGTAGATAAAGTTGAATATCATTCATTCATAGTGCATTCATAATATACCTGTTCATTCAATTAGTACATGACATTAATTATTTGTCATCATCAAAAAGGAAAAAATTGTTGGATATTTGTTGAACATTTTATGCATAAAAAGATTTATAATGTTTTGATGATAACAAACAGTGAATGTCACATTATTAGATTTATTGCACTGATGATAATTATTTGATATTTTGAAGTTACTGATATTTTGGATTTGATATTTTGAAGTTACTGATATTTTGGATTTATGAAGATTAACATAATTGATAAGATTATTTGAAGAATCCTGAAATATTGATATCATTCAAGATGATATGAAATTAAGAAGATTTGTTTCTATTTATTTTTTAGATTTTATGTAAGAAGATTAGAAGATTGATCTTGTCAATGTAATTACCTTTAAGATTGCATTCAAAAATAGGATAGAATATTTTTTAATATTGCATTAAAAAACAAAATAGAATATTTTTAAGATTGCATTGCATGATAAGATAAAATATTTTTTAAGATTAAATTCAAAATTTAGATAAAATCATATCCTTAAATTAGTATAAATAGAAACATATGTTTGTGTTTTATGCATGCATTCCATTCCAAATAATATCAGAGTTTAGAGAGTTTATGTTTGCATTATTGAGAGAATTGTTGTGAGATCATATAGAAGCGTTTGACAAGTCTGATTCTTCAACTCTCCATCAGGATTTAAATGTACCTATTTGCTTAAGGAATAGAAGCGTAAAAGTAACTATTTTGTTGTATTCTACTTCTTGAATTTGGAAAAGGTCGCAACTGGGAAACTAGGATACCAGTTTTGTCTCTGTTCTTGGTGTATTGAGACGTGCGACTTCTGGCTGGAAAACTAGGATACCGGTCTGGCTGGTAAACAAGGATACCAGCTGGGATAATTGTTGTGTAAGGGTAGGCTAGGAAACTAAGATACTAGGAACTCTTATACACAAAATTATCATAGTGAAATTGTCTTTTGGATTGATTATCCAATTTGGAAGTCGTATTTTTTTACCCAATTGGGTTTTCCACGTTAAAATTAATTGTGTCTTCTTTATCTCTTATATCCATATTATTGCTTTGAGTTTAATTTTAAATTGTGAATTATTTTATAAAACTCAATTCACCCCTCTCTTGAATTCATCTGGGACCAACACTGTACTCCTGTTGAAGCCATGCCATGAATAGATCCATTGCTAGGAGAAAAAAATCCTAAGAGAAATAGATTCAATTCCATAGCTCATACGTTAAATTAAATTCCAAATACTTCACAAAAGGCTTGATTGGCTCCATTAAAGCTCAAGAAGCACTTGGGAGTGAAAACCCTAAAAGTTGAAATGAATTAAACCCTAAGATTCATGAATAGAATGAAGGAGAGGGAACTTAACTTACATGAACGAAAGAGGAGGTGGAGAGCGCTATGAAATACGAATCTTCTACTTTGAGATTAGCGGCGTGGCAGATAAGATCGTGGAGTAGTGATGAAGATGAGAGAGGACTGAGCATTGACATTATTAGGATTGAGGAGAGAGGGGTTGGTGTGAGAGAATAGAGATTTCAGATAAACAGCCCCCCAAAAAAAGCGCGCCATTTCATGTTTCCTTACTCGTGGCTTCGGAGTTCGGACACTTGAGAACGATTTTCTTTTTCACTTTTTAAAATTAATAATAATTAAATTTAAAATCTATAACAATATATAATAAAAAAAATTATTCGGACTCACATTTCGTATTCAAATATTATCCACTCTCTCCATAATGTACTGTCCACAGTCATCACTACAAACATGAAAAAACTGCATCTTCTTTATAAACGTAACTTACACCGCTCCTCAAAATTTCTTTCCTCTCATTCAAGCATGGGTGCTTCCAGTTTTCTTTTCTTCGGAGTAATAATTGTATTCTTTGTTCTTCTTATTGTTGCATTCTCTATTCTTACTATAATTTTATAGATTTTCATACCAATCATTTTACTATCCAAACATGTTCGATCTTTAAATGTAGGCAGGTACTTTTCGTACTTTGGTTATTTTTATTTTCCTGTTTTTCCTATCGCCTTTTTTGTGTTTTCACTTTATATGGTTATACACATTTTATCTTTTGGAATATTTGATATGCTATCTTGAGGCTTCAGTAATAGGTTTGTTTGTCTATTTCTTATGTTAGTAATGGTTATTTTTTGTGGTATTTTTAGTGGTTATTTTTTTTTTCTTGAATCCAATGTTATCGATTTGATCAAATGAGCAATGACAAAAAAATTGGTAAAGTAAATTTTTTCTCCTTCGTATAAAGTAGAACAAAAAAATTGATCTTGGATCTATTTTGAAAGTGACATGTTGGGTTTTAGTAGTCATTTTTCTAAAATATGATGTTCTTTAATATCTATTTTTGAAGATTGATTTTTTGTTTATTAATTTTTTTTTTGTGGTGCTGTTTACAGGATATATTCATATCATTGATCCCCGTTCCCCTTCAATCATAGCTTTCACCCATAGGCTTTTACTTTTTGTTTGATTTTCACCATTTTTATCATCTTTGTCAATTCACATTCATATATCCAGCATAAATTTTTACCTTTCTATTTTGCCATTTTTTTCCTATTTTTTATTTATAATTTGTTATTGATGTAGCGATGCTTCAATATTTTATGGATCAGCAAATGAAGTATATATTACCATGGGTATAAGTGATACCCCTAACAGAACCATATTACATACATGCAAAGCAAATGTCCCTACAAGAAACACATGGAGCATAAATACCCCAATCACCAAAGCATCCCATCTAACAATTATACATCACAATAAAACATTGGGGCACTAACCATTATTTTAAAATATCCCATCTACTAATTTATTAATTAAATATGTCCATTATTTTAAAATTTTAAAATCTTTCAGTTTAGTAATTAGAACTTTTCTTTTTTGGTTTTCAACTTACTGATTTTTTTTCAGTTTTTAAACAACTTTTTAAAATAATTTGTCTCCCTTTAAAATAAATAAAGGGAGCTAAGTTTAATTGTCTTAAATTTTTTTAAAAAACGAGAGCAACAAAATAACTAATTTCTATTTTGCTTCTTTTTATTTATCATTATTCATTTTCATCTACTGAAATTTAAAACTACCCATACTATTAATTTTAAAAATCTACAAATTTATTAATTAGAACTTCCCATTTTTCGTTTTCAACTTACTCAATTTTTTTTTTTCATTTTTAAACAATTTTATTTTTATTTTTCTCCCTTAAAAAGTAAAGGTGACTAACAAAGATAAATGTTAGGGAAATTTAAAAAATTAAGTTTGATTTATTAATGATAATTTGTGGCTTTTTAAAATTTAATTTGAATGGGATTAGAGAAAAATAAAACAAAAAGGATAAAAGACAAAAGCACCAAAAATAAGTGATGGAAAAGAAACTATGAAACTAATTTCATGTTTATAAATAGTTGAGGTATAAGAAATAAAATAATTACATATATAAATATACATGTATTTAGAAAATATATTGAATTAAAAATAATTAACGCATCAACTAAGAATTTTTCATTAAAATAAGAATTCTTTATCTTAGAAACTCGCCATCACATTAATATAAAAAGGCATTTGGGGTAAAAAACCCCAAAACAAAAGTGGCTATGCACTAAGAACAATTATTAGCAGAAACCACAGGTACCAAAAGTTCAGGGTAGAACAGGAAGTTCCACCTTGTCAAAGGAAAAAAAGCTGACCCTTCCCTCTGTGACCAAGCAAATTTTCAAAGGAATGCCACCACATTGTCTCTCAAGGGCTTCAATTTCTGCTCTAGATGGATGACCCCTAACAACATAAGATACATGTTATAACTGATTAAATACATTTCCATAACTACAAAACAAAAAGAAGGGGGGAAAAAGGAAATTGGAGCCAAGGAAAATTTTACATAGATATTAATTAATAAGGACAAAATAATCAGTGTGGTTCTTTTTCAGTTCAATTTTTAAAAATAAATAACCATACTTTGTGCCTAAGTGGTCCTAACCTGATATATAAATACCTACAACAGCTAGTTGCTCACACTTGCTCTCCCAGGAATTAGAACTATTCCTCCAAGTCCCAAATGGCTATCAACTTCTCATGGATGTATTGATGCGCATTTAACTGACAACAGATATCTTTAGATATAAAATTTCATTTCATTTTCCTATTGTCATTACCTTTAAATCCTATCAGAGAACAGACAGGTACAAAGCCTTTATCAATTCCAAGTAATTACTTTGAGAAATAACATAGCCACATTGCCTCCCACCTGCACCTTACAAGACCCCACCCCCCACCACATACATGCCACACAATGAAGTAGCATGTCTGCCAGCATGAATTCCTCTGACACAATAGAGTGAGTGCAAAAATTAAGTCATGATATGCTTCAATTACTCTTCGTTGTGTTGTCGATTACTCCATTGGATAATCATATAAAGATCACCGGCCAATTAAATTTCTGAATCTAAACTAATCTTATTGATACAATGAGAGATGTAGTATTTACCTAGATAAGTACAGTAGAAAACTCGGATCACCGGGAGAAGACTTTCTAAACCTGCTGTTTGGAAGATAAACATCAAAATCTGGCCTCAACTCATTTATCTGCAACTTTCCAAATAACTTATGGCATATGCTAACCAGTGTCCTTAAGACATTAGTTAAGAAACTAAAATGAAAAATGCTTTTATTGGAATGTGCAAAATTATGTTGTCTATGACCTTTTTTATGCTCTCCTATGATTTCTACATAAATACTTTCTCCTTTTAGTTTCTTAACCAATGCCCTAAAGGCACTAGTTAGCAAGACCCATAACTTATTGATGTAAAGCTCTGATTTGAAATTTGTGTCTTCTAGTTGTTTGCTTTCTTCTGTGACTTCAAGAGCAACAGGTTTATGGGAAGTTTTGATACTCTTCAAACTCCAAGCAACACCATGACAGCCAATTATGTAGCCAAGAGACTTGAGATGCCTGTAAACCTCAAACAGCTCCCAACAACATCCACTCTTCCCACTAGTAACCTTTTCATACATTTCTGTTAGAGATATGCTTCTACCACCATTATCTACGAGATGCAAGGCTCCTAGTTCCATAAGATACCTGCCAAATCAGCCTTTACATGAGCTCAAGTTTTCAAAAGTCATTATGAAATTTCAATATTAACTTTTTTTCTCTTGCAAACAAGTGTATTGCTTAGTTACATAGTTTCTTATTCACAGAAAGCTAAGGCTTTAAGAATTATGCGACTCTTCTCTACTTCTGAATGTTGCATCAAAACAAGGGGTATATAAAAAAAGATGGCCTGTCACCTACAAAGTCTCCTCAATTGAACAATAAATCTTGCCACTGCGAACTATTCCAGTTGTTACCCACATTTTGCCATTCTTCTCAATGACTTCTACCATTCCCATCTCTTCATTCCAACAGCCTTTGGATTTCACGTTCCTGGTAAATGAAATGAAAAATGTTCACTTTGAAAATCTTAACTTTAGCATGGGAAACAGAGATATTTCACTAGTAAGTACTTATTTACAATGTAAATATGCTTGACCTGAACTGCAACTTGGGCATAGAACTAGATGAAGAGCCAAGCTCGTCTTCATCACTTGCATTTTGCAAATAGACCTCATCATCACTATCTTCACTTGAAGAACCACCCCTTGTCTTACATTCCATAGATAAAAGGCTGTAATTTAAAATATCAACCAACTGACAGCAACGTCGGCAGCAACAACATTGTTAAACTCGAGATTCTATAGAATCAAGAAGGGGTGAAAACTCATAACTAGGGAAATATAACTCGAATAGTAAGATCCTACGTTCCAATCTAAAATGCCAAATTATACATAATATTCAATATGTAGTAATATGCATAAAAAAACAAGAAGAAGAAGAAAGCCTCTTCGTCACATCATTAAACAAACTTAAATTGAAAATACATAATCATGACAAGGGATAAGATCCAAATGGACAAATACAATACATAATCCAACAGAGCTGTGAGAACAAACCAATTGAAGAGAACAAAGAACAAACCACTAACACACAAAAGAGATGCGAGATCAAGTGAACAGTGAAAATCATATATGAGAGAAAAGAGAACAATTGAACAGAATAGAGAAACCTTGGGAATAAGGAGAAGTGCAGTTCAGTTAGCAAAACAGAGGCGCAATCGGCGACGGCGGTGCAGAGCAGCAGCGTGCGACCCAGTGCGATGTTCGACGCGGCCTTGTGCGGTGTTCGACGGGGACTGGTGGTCCTGCGACGGCGGTGCGACCTCACTGGGTCTTACTCGTTCGGCCGTTCAGGAACAAAATAATTAATTGCTCTAGAAATATAACGGACTTTTGGCAGGAGATTTTTTTTTTTAGAATCACGATTCCTGTCAATTATAAATCCTATAAATCCTTATTCTGATTGATTAAGAATAAAATTTATTGATTGATCATAAATATTTTAAAGAATATTTAATAAATTTTTTCTAAATATTTTAAAGACTTAAAGTGTTAATGTGATATTTTAATTAAAGTAAGAGTTATGTGATATTATTTATCAAAATAATTAATTTAATAAGTTTTTTTTAGGAAATTAGCTAAAAAAATTTCCCTCGGGAATGGTTTTTTTTATAATTGATACTAATATGAAAAACAAGATTTCTAAATGAGAGTGATAAAAAATGAATCAATTGTTAATTTTATTGAAATATTAGATTAATGGATTGGAAATTTAATCAATAGATCATTTATTATTGATGCAGTATATATATTAAAATTAAAAGAGATATAATATGCTTAACAAAATATGATTATTTAAAAATTTATATTTCAAAATTAAATTTATTGTCATGATTAAATTATAAATATTATATAATTATATGTTATTATAAATTATTTTGTGAATATTATTATCAAATTACTAAGAAAATTCTTATCTTTTATGACTAAATATGAAATTTATCTTATAACTGTAAATAAATATGGTAAAAATGTATAAAACATATAAATATTATACTATATCATAATCAATATGATAATTAGTTATTATATATTGTTATAAAAAATATATTATAAAAACATATTATATGTCATTCAATAATTAACTATTAATAATAAAACATGTCATAAAACAAAACAAAACAATTTATTAATCAAGTCAATCGAATCACTAGATTTTTATTAAATTTGATCAAATCAAATTAGATTATTTGCATTTATGATCTTACACTTTAATCATACCACCCTAAACATCAAGTCCTGAGGTCGACCCACTCCAATTTTAATAACTATGTTGAGTATGTTCCAAACTAACATTGTCAAAAAAAAATTCTCCACTATGTGTGTTACTTTATTTTAATATTTTAAAAAAACAAATATTTAATATTAAAGACAAGTAGTAAGAAATTTATGATAATCATTCAGTTGCTCAAACAAGTGCATTAGACTCTTTAGTATTACCCTTACAAATATTTAATATTTGATGGAATAATTTTGTAATAATATCATTATAAAAAAATTATATATAAACATTTGTATATCACAAATTTTATTTAGTATTTTTTCTTAAAAAGATCCTATTAAATTATATTATATTTTTTCTTTTTATTTTCTCTTTTTTCTTTATCAAGGTGTTAATTAGCATATGTGTCCATAAAAAGGCTCTTTAGGATTTAAAAACCAATTTAATGAAGAAGAAAATGATTCTGTGTACCATACTCTTTGAAAAGAAAAAGAAAAACTTTACCAAAAACAAAAATAGTCTTTGAAATTAAAAGAAAACATTTGAAATATCGAGAGAGAGTAGAGACAGCGCCGCCTCCGAAGATCAAAACTTGGTTGGGAAAACGATGTGCCGTAGGACGAAGTTGTATAGAGAGTTGAAGCAGCGTATCACACATCTTCGACATTTCTGCGACACGCAACAAAAACATCTTCAAGATCTCGAATTGCTCAAGTGCTTCAAATCCGAGATTCAATTCGAGCTTGCCTCTAATCACTTTCAGGTTCTCTCAATCAGAGATTAAATTTCATGATAGTAAAATGCACTTTTCACTTCGTAATGCTCAATATCTTCAATTGCCACGCACATGACACTTCACATTTTCATGGTTGCTGCAGAATGCTCAAAGTGGTTCCTTAGGGGACTTTGTGGTGGACCCGAACTCACCCAGTTCCAAAGATGTGGTTTTGCGAAGAAAATTCGATTCGGGTGAGGAAATTGCAATTTCTGCTATTCTGGGACCTCCCAAATACGTGGAAGACCTTGTTTTTCCAAGGGATGCTTTTATGAAAGTTTGTGTGAAAAAACCAGCATTGAGATCCATGTTGCAGTTTGACTGTAATGTTTATGAAGAAACTGATAAGGGCTCTGATTTTGACATCTGCAATGCTTATTATCTCAGATCACGTACATGTCTCAGCCCTTCCATTTACAGAGGCCCTTTATTCCGGTAAGCTGATACTGGCCCCTTGTTCCCTATAATCTAAGTTTTAACATTTTTGGTTTTCAAGTTTGAGTGCAAGTCGATTTGTATTGAGTTTACAATGTTGTTGTTGATACATTCAGTGCTGGCTGATCTGCTTCAATGAACAAAGATTGGATTTATGCTATAGATTAGAGTTAATCGCTAATTGAATTCCTGAAACTGTTACTTGTTGTCACTTTAATTCTTGGATTTAACAAAATATAAAAAAAAGTCCCCGGAACTATAATTCGTTCTATCTAAGTACCTAAATTTAACCACCTAGTGTCTTTTTGGTCCCTGAACATATGCATACCCTCATTAATATCATAAGTTGTTTGTTGTGCAAAAAAAAAAAAAATTATCACTAAAGTCACACGTGTTGGACAAATTTGAGTGGCGGGGACTTTTTGAGAATTTTCTTTTGATCTAGGGACTAATGTGAATGGCCCACCAAATTTAGGGACAAGAGTGACTATTTTCTCTGTAGATTATAGCTGTATAACTTTATCCAAGTGCATTGACTTGCTTGGCTTTCATCTTTTAGTGTATACTCAGAATCCCAAAGATTATTTCAACCTCTCCCCTTTTCTGTGCACATTGTATTCTAAATATGGGATGATTGGGGAGAGATTAAGTGAGAAACAAGTCCAAAGGGGTTCTGTGTGGTGGAGAGATTTAGGAGACTTGATAGTAGAGGAGAGCAAACATGGTTTGCGGACAATGTAACATGGGAACTAGGGAATGGAGACCTCATTAGTTTTTGGGAAGACATATGGGTAGGGGAGAAAGTTTGAGCAGAAAGTATGGAAGGTTAGCTTCAAATTCAGAACAAAGAAGTTGCCGAGTGAGGGAAATGGGACAGTTGGAGGGGGATTCATGGGTTTGGAATTTGAAGTGGAGACGAAGTTGGTCTGTTTGGGAGAAGGAAATGATTGATGAGTTTATGGATTTAATACAGCTGAAAGTACCAAAGAAGGAGATGAAGGATAGGAGGCTATGGAAAGGGAGCAAGTCCAAATCCTACTCTGTTAAGGAAGTTTATGAGACATTGCAACAGCAAAGTAACAATGAGGAATCTGATTTCTTAAAGAATCTATGGTCTACACCAGTGCCTTCAAAAGCATTAACTTTCATTTGGAGGGTGGTCTTAGATAGGGTGCAGACAAAGGGAGCTCTTAAAAAGAGACGTATTGTGATGGAAAACAATGACTACATGTGCACGATTTGCAATCAAACTGAAGAGTCTATTGCACATTTATTGTTTGAGAGCAATTTCTGGTACCAGGTTTGGAAGAGTGTTTATAAGTGGGCACATGCCGATAGACACCAAGGTACATTTTAGTCAGTATACTGGTATATGTGTGGGAAGGAAGAAAAAAATAGCATGGGGGACAGTATGGGCAGCAGTTATATGAGCCTTATGGTTGCACAGGAACAGTGCAGTTTTGAATGCAGAGCAAATGCTGGACCTTTCTAGATCAGACCTTAGAAATGGTTAAAACAGAAAACAAGATCTTTCTCACATTCCTTTTTCGAATGATCCTCACAACCACTGTTGTGTCTGAAGATTATTCAGTCGTGAATGAATGCAGGAACAGGTGAACATCATGACTTTTGAGGGTAACAGTTCTAGCTTACAGTATATTTACCCTACACAGATTACTCTATTATAGTTTTGTGGATGGAGAGCTGCGCTGTCAGGAAAACCAAGTGAGATCAGTGATATTTTACTAAATAGGGATTGATATGCAGTCACATAAATGATTCTTCAGTTAGGTAGCCTGACGGTTTGTGCTTGATGTTTAATGCTGATAGCTTATTTCATTCAGGCAATACTGTAATACTCTCTGCTGATGGAAAATTCTGGTACGGTAGGCCATGCAGGTTCTTTGATGCTTTGAAATAGAAAGGGACTGATAGGCAGGTGCATAAATGATGCGTAGTTACGTGGTCTAACTTAAAGTTTTCTTTGTATTTTTTCTTGCTACTTTAAAGTTTTACAAGTTTTCATCATTGGGACTTTTATGCAAAGATCTAAAGCATTCCTTTTTCTGTTTAATTGTCTCTTGCATATCTCCATTCCACCACCCTATTTCTTTTGTAAGAACTCTGTTTCTTTTTCTTTCTCCCAGCACCCTCCTTCCCATCTTTTGGACACACATAGTCATCTTATTTCATATTTCATTTGCTTCTCCAATAGACTCCCACAGTCCTTTACGCAACATGCTTTCCTTTGATTCTATTTGTTTTTCCTCCTTTAGCTTCCACCATGTTATCCTTGGGTTTTGAGCCCACTTTCTCATATTAAGTATTTTGTTGAATTGAACCTCTAGAACTACCAGCTTATGTTGCATAGCGACACATTCTCTAGGGTAGACCTTACAATCGATACAAGAATTTCTTTCTTCTCTTCAGCCATAAAGAAATCAATTTGACTACGATTTTGGCTATTATGATAAGTGATAAGATATGACTCCCTTTTTCGGTAAAATGTGTTTGCTAGTTTCAAATCATAGACTAGTGCAACGTTCAAAATATCTTCTTCAATCTCATTTCTCGTCTCATAGCCAAACTCTCCATGAATTCTATCAAAAAATTGCACATTGTATCCCTATGTAACATATTTCTAGCTATAAAGCATTGAATCTGACACAGACATCAAACATGACACAAACACAGACACTCTGACATTGCTAATGTCTAAAATATAGAAACACTTGGACACCACATACACAACAAGAGAGACTCTAATGAAATGAAATATGAGATACATAACAAAATATCTAATTTGATAGTATATTCACCTTTTTAAACCAACCTTCTATGTTTTTTCTACGATAACAAGCCTATAATAAAAGAGAAGTGTCCGTGCTTCATAGTTTTCTAGTTCTTTTATGCTGCAAGTGTTACTGTCATATAATCACTTTACTTGAATGGCTTAAAATGTGTTTGGAAACATGTTTGGTTGGCGTTAAAATGGAGGTTTTACACATTCCAATGCACAAACATAAAAACAATGTGGGTGTTAGAATTGCATTAAATTGAAAACAATGGAATTCCAAACACACACTTAATCTCCCAGGACTTCTGCTTATCCTTCTATCTTTTTATGTACCTTGGCTTCATAACCAAGACCTCTCTACCTAACTGTCTATTTAAGCATCTATCCCTTATGGACCTTGAGTGTTGACATGGCATTTATTTTTAGATGGCATACTGCAACCAATAGTCTTGATGGATTAGATAGTAGAAATACATTTTCACAGGATGAATCATTTTGACTCTAGTTCTTGCGGGTAAATTTGGAGCAACTAAGCAACCATTTAACTGTTACTGTAAACTTTTTGGCTACTCATCTTCTGAACTGGTTAGGCCCGTAGTTTGATAAAATCATAAATCCAAGTCTGTGAAAATTTAAACTGTGCTAAAATGAAGAACTTGTTTTTCGTGTTCTTTAGAAAGTTAAACGGGCTCGATTAACAGACATGCATCTCCATGTTAGTTTTTCGACTCCATCTAATCAACATCCATAAGCTTGTTTTTAGTATCATCATTTTAGTAAACCATTCATAAATTATATGGGTCTTCTTGTTAATACTTGTTCATTGTCTTGTCTACATCCATGTGAAGCACATTGGATAATGAGTTGCAAGATGCTCTCAAGGAATACCTGATAGCCAGGGGAATTGGGGTAAGCCTGACCAATTTCCTTCTCCATTACCTACACAAAAGAGAGCTTGAGCAGTACGTGAACTGGTTGAAGAAAGGTGAAGCAGCATTCGTGGCAAAAGAAGGGTCATAGAGGGAATCATCAGAGTTACATTCTTGATCAATGTTTACTCATATTTTAGTCAATATTTTTGAGAGTTCGGAAAATGATTAGGTTGTCCAATAAGTAAACTGATTAGTAAAATGTAGAATAATGTTTCTTACTTTCTGTTGTAAATGATTTGCACCTCAACAAGTTGATTTTAACTTATGGTATAAACTTAATTCATTTTAACTTATTATTTTCTTATATGAACTTTATCTAAATAGGTCCAAAATAGAGTGAAGTTTACTTCAAAAGCACCAAATCTAATTGGAACATACTTGTTGATTTTTAATCACTTTTTTTATGGTAAATGTTAACAAATGCCTTTAATGCATTGGTTAATGAATTAAAAAGAGAAAATATATTTTTATTGAGATATATAAAATTATGTTGTTTATAATTTTTTTACATTATTTTATAATTTTTACAATAGTTCTTTAATTAATATTCTAAGGACTGGTTAGTAAAACATTTTTTTTATAATATACAAGTTTGGAAATATTCACTAATGCTATAGGGCTTCTCCTATGTAGTGTTCTTTGGGCCTTTGTCTTTCCATGTCCCCAAAAGGTCAAAACTAAAATATGCAGTGTATTGTACCATTGTTTGAAATTAATATATGCACAATTGTTTAAATGTAGGAGTGAAGGCTCCAATCTTCAACTTTTACTAAGCTCTCAGTTTTATTGCAATTAACCCCTTCCACATGTTAAGGGCCACATTATATCAAAATAGGACATTAAGACCTCTTGCCTTTTTCCTATTTAAGTTGACAGTGACAAGCTCACGAATTTTTAATTGCGTAAACCAAGTGGGAAAACTGAAAAGGGGTAAATATTAATTCGTTCTAAATTTGGACGTTAACATTTTCATTTTTGAAATCTATGAACACTTCTTAATTCTGAATCCTCCAGTTTCGTTGTTTTTTATCCCCATATTCAGAATAGAATAAGAGCTTCTGTTCCTCCTAGCGCTGATGGCTGCGAGAATTGATTCTAGAATTCAAAATCATGTTGAAAAGTAAGAAAAAAATGGAAGCAACAATTTTTTGATTTGGCTTTTAAGGCAGCTAAGAAATTGATTCTGGAAAATCGAATATAATCCAAACATGCTAGACGTGGACAGTATAGCTTGGTAGAATTTTTGACGTAAATAATACAAAAAATAAATATTTATGAAAATGATATAAATTACTGCTCACATTAAGAATGAGGAATTGATTTCTTAAGGTGAATAATATAATGTTTTTTCCCTTAATTTAGAAATCAATTTTAACATTAATGATGCAATTACTGCTAATTTTTTTTCCTTAACTTAAAAATTGGTTCCTTAATTTTTTTTACAATATAACATTGTGAAATCGATTTTTGAGAAACTGATGTCATAATGTGTGTTAATTTTTTTTTCTTAACGAATGTTAT
Source organism: Glycine latifolia (assembly GCA_013407115.1). Taxonomy (NCBI): domain Eukaryota; kingdom Viridiplantae; phylum Streptophyta; class Magnoliopsida; order Fabales; family Fabaceae; genus Glycine; species Glycine latifolia. Next base: position 28,017,229 of record CM023959.1, on the reverse strand, counting down.
GAACTCAGTTTTCTAAGAATCAATTTTATAATGTATTTTTTTTTGTTATTTGTTTTTTTAATTAATTTATTTTTAAATTGTTTTAAATTTTTTCCTTTTAATTAATTATATTTATATTTGAATTGTTAAACTGAAAATAATTTTTAGTTTGAGAATACTTTGTATTTTTTGTTATTTTTTAATTTTATTTGTTGTTTAAAATGAAATAAAGTTGATTTAAGAGAAAGTCTTGTTAAAAAAATTTAAGATGATACTTCTATTGCATTATTTTGATGTATTTTTCATCTTTATCATGTTTTGAGTAATGATAATTTTATTTTTTTATAGATTATATATAGTCTGTTTAAGATAGATTTTTTTTTCAATTATATATTAGTCTATTTTCCAATATAAAGAAAATTTAAACTTATATAAAAACTTTAATATAAAATAGATCTATAAATATATTAATAGACCAAATTAAACTTTTAAATAGATTAAATAAAACTTAAAAATAAAATCTATAACAGTTAATATAACTTTTTAAAGTAATTTTTTCCACATTCATAATTTTAAATTTTTAATGTATGTCTATCTCTTTTAAATTACTTGTTTATTTTTATTTTCATATTTAAATTTATAATGTTACACCAATACAAACTATCAAATTGAACATGTTCTATTTATTTAACTCATTTTTGTAAAATAATTAGATCACTTAAATATATATATTTTAATAAATATTTAACTAAATTATATTTATATTAAGTACTTAAATATATTCATTTTTCTTAAATGTTATTCTACATAAATTCTATTTTTTTATAATTT